>JAJDFF020000528.1:0-16698 GCA_021527025.2 Geoglossum cookeanum | reverse complement strand
AGGGGCTCGCGAGCCGCGAACCTTGGCAATGCGAGCAAGGCTCGCTCCGTGGTCCGAGCTCTCGTGGCTCCGTTACAGTACTCTGATTTCTAAGCTTTGTTCTCTATAGGTCACTGTCATGAACATAGATTCCGGGCGCTTGGAAAGCAAGGTAGGACTACTTCTATTCGACGATTCAAAGCTAGGGGGGAGAGAAGGTATAGAAGGAGGCCTTGCGTTTATATACATAAGAAGAGGAAACGCTCAAACCCGCCACAAATTGTCACGAGCCATGCCAGCCGTGGTTGGGCCTGCTGGCTATACTACAAGTGGTAGTGGTTCGCGGTAGTTCTATCTGCAAGTTCGTTGGGTCCGTAGGTTCGTTGGGCAGCGTGGTTGAGGTCCGCGTAGAGGCTTGCGTCATGGTTAAGGCCTATGTAGAGGCTCGAAGGCTTTGCGCGAGGTTCGTGGGTCTGGCGATGAGCTCGTGCGGCTTGATGCGGCTTGTGGAGGCTAGGTTCGTAACAGTTACTATGGACCGACTATCTAGTATTTGGACTACCTTCGTGACTCGTCCTGGATCTTTGAAACCAGCTTCCTTAATAGCCAATTGGGATATAAAATTGAGCTTGGCCCCTGAGTCGATGAGAGCTATGAGGATTTTCCACTTGTTGCTCGCTACATAAATAGCGATGGAGGTAATAAGGTTGCTATTAAGAGTAGCGGCATTAGTAGTAGATACGCTGACTATCCTGGGCTTCTCTGGGGCTTTACTAGAGTTGTATTAGTACTTTGGCTTCTCAGAGTAATCTATAGTCTGATGATTGGGGGCCTCGCAGGTATAGCAAAGCTTTTTCCTCCTTCTTTCCTTATAAAGAGCTTTCATTACAGCGTCGCATCTGTTGCGTTCACCATTCTGTATTTTAGGGCCCACCTTTGGGCGATTAGGCTGGAACGGCTAGATGCTCTTTTGAGGGAACTTAAGCTTAATGTTGTTGTTATGCTTTTGTTTAATAATCTGACTCGTATCATTATTGATATGCTTCATGTTAGCTTCTAGCTGAATTGCTGTGTTAATGAGGCCGATACAGGTAGCTAACAGCTTCTGGTAGTTACCTAATGCATATCGTATCATTGGCTGCAATTTAGCAAAGAGATGCTGATGCCAGTAGACTT
Source organism: Geoglossum cookeanum (assembly GCA_021527025.2). NCBI lineage: Eukaryota > Fungi > Ascomycota > Geoglossomycetes > Geoglossales > Geoglossaceae > Geoglossum > Geoglossum cookeanum. The sequence continues at coordinate 15,543 of JAJDFF020000528.1, read as the reverse complement.
CTGAATAGAGTAGTAGATCAGTTTCCAATTCCTCTAGATAATTGACGAACTGCTTAATGTTTTGTCCCAGCCGTTGGTATACTTGATTGTAGCAGGCTGACTGTACTGCCATCCTGGTTACTGGGTCTAGCAATAAGTCTTTAAGGAAGGTCTTATAGTCTTTCCACGTAGGTGGTAACTGGGTGGCATCAGCTTCGCGACAATTATATGCTTCAAGGGCTTTGCCCGTGATGTATTGGCTGGCATAGAGAAGTTTCTTTCTGTCTCCAGGGTATGTGTGGGGGCGAATGTGGAAAGCGATCTCGCAACAATGAATGTACTCCTTGTACTTATGATGGCTTTGATTATTGTAAACTTCAGTCTTTTTGATCTTAAAGGCTGGAGGCTGTTCATATCAAGTATGTCCAGCCATAGTTGTAGTGACAGAGGTCATCGAGGTCTCTATGAAGTAGACTGGGTCTAAGTTATTGGAGACTAGGTTATCACTACTAATAATCTTGTAGAGCTTTTCGACCTCTTGTTTTAGCTTCTTTATTTTAAGGGCTTCTAACATAAACGACTTTTCTTCGCTGAGTGTCTAAAGGCGTGTTGCCATGAGGACGTCAGCAGGTATTCTAGCAAGCTCAACCTATTGCTCTTGTGGCACAGAAGACTCGGGCTGCGAATGCGGGACAGAAAGAGTTTCGTCATTGTTACTATTACTTGCTATCGTATATACGTCATCGGACTATTTCCTGTTGGAAGGGTAAAGTGATTGGAACTATAAGATCTCTATATGGAGAAAGAAAAGGAAAATTGAAGCTACGAAGGAACTATATAAGATTACAGATACGATCATGAACAAAAAACGAAAAAGGAAAGAGCTTTCTATTCATTGAAAGCTATTTGATAGCAACATATAAAGAGACATATATAAAGAAAAAAAGGGAAAAACAGAAAGATAGCACTATTCCAGCACTACTGACTCAGTATTCTCACCTTCCTTCATAGGACCATCATTGTCATTCTCCTCCTCTCCAGAAGTAACTTCCTAAATGGAAGCCTCAGATTCCTTGTCCAATTCTTCATTTGGGTCTGGAACAGGTTCTCGCTCTTACAAGTTATTACTTTGGAGTACGCCTAATGAACAGATAGAATCAGACTTACCTTCTTGTAATATAGAGTTACCATAAATTCCAAGGAATTTGCTATATGTCTTAACAGACGAAGCATCTCTTTGGCAGGGGTAACTTTAGCTAGCCGGCGGAAATAGGATTCTACATGCCGGATGAAGCTGCTTTGGCGAGAATCTAATTGTTCTTTCATAGTGGCAGCGTCACTAAGGCGTCGAGCAGACAAGGCCACCGACAAACTCTCCACCCCAGCATACTCATCAGCCTTTACCAAGGTACACTGAGTAGCGGAAAGACCCCTAAGGGCAGGACAAAAACGTTTGGGGACCTATATACAAAAACTAGCCAGAGAATGACAGGGTAACAAAACGGTAGAGAAAACTTATCTCAGTACAAGTCTTCCCCTCTTGGCGGCACTCAGTACAATTATGCATCCTAGTTACTTTAATACAGCAGATGTAAGGGTGCTCAGCCATTCTTTTGATGCAACAAAAATAAGATCAATGAACATATGCCTTTGTACGACTACTTCCAGGCAGGGTATGGATAGATGGGATAGGGGATTCTAAAGCTGGTGGAACCATGGCATTTTTTGATCTAGTAGCATTATCCTCATGGCCAGAGAGCTTCGGAGGTTATTTCTAAGTAGAGCATGCATTAGACGCTGTTTTGAGTCATTTTCCCTTAACAGAAGGGTGTGGGACAGCAGCATCAAGCATCATTGAAGTGGAGAGGCGAACAAACAAGCTTTCTAAATTTTTCGCAATAGTGTCAAAAATATATTGCCTCACAATATTGATATCAAAAAGATCGAAGCTCATATATATTGAAGACAGGACACAGCAGCAGAAACAACACAGACAAAGACCAGCCAGGAAAGATGGCTGACTAGCTGTTGTATACAGCTAGCTCGACTGATGGTGTAGGAAAAATCAAGGAAAGAGGCATAGCAATTAGTTCTTCTTCTAAGTTACAATACTGATAACACTTCTGCTAATTGTTTCTTTACTATCGTGATAATCACATTACTTCTATGAATATATTACGATTGTGCTATGTCAGAGCTACTTCATCATTGCTATAAGTTATCACACTATTATATATCCCTAAGACCCATACTACAGTTTTTACATATAGTTATAAAAATGCACATGCTCGGCCAGGGCTGCTGTAATAGAGCAGATGGATGTAGAGCAGTGGAAGTAAAATAGGTAGAATAAAACTATATAACTTGCCTAGATGATGTCACTCTTGCGTCACTAAAAAACCTACTTTGCATATATTTCCAGCACTTTTGATTGCATCAATAAGTAGCCTAGCTAATAGCCACTCCGACTTAGATACTGTTCCTTTCATTGGTTTCTATTCTGCAGCATAATATCAACTGTCCCATAATGTTTGCCTTGGATAATATATAGAAGGATATTATCGGGAATTCTCCAATTAGTAGTAGCTTGAGGGAGTTATACAAGAGTTACTTTGAATTTGTTTAAAAGTCTTCTTCAAACTCTTCCTTTAACAACATAGCTAGCTCCATGAATATAGACTGAGGTATCTTCTTAACAATTCAAGCTTGAAAGACATGCTGATTAAATGCTCTTGTAGAGTCCCAATGACTAATCAAAAAACTTCTTTTAACTCTATTGGGACTAAATACCACTGATGATTTACCAAGTTATAATAGATTATTATGCAAATTCTTGTTTGATAATCTTAATATTTTTTTGGATCAATTCTCACAACAGCTTAATATTGAAGCAATAAGTATCCTACTTCAGCATATCGTCGAGTATCCAAATGATAAAGAATCAATATGGAATGCTATTTATAAACTCTTTCATGAAGACCTTAACCCTTCAATAATCTTGTTGTGAATAAAAAATCTCTCCCCTACTTCAAGGATATATTTTCTTCATGATTTCTACAATGATTAAAATAGAGACTTTTTTAATAATGCTCTAATTGGGCTACAACAATAGATGCAAGACTGCATCAATAGTGTACTGGAATACTATATAAAAACTTTAGTCTTTATATAGAGCAGCGGTGTAGGAAAGTTGAGATTAGCAGATTTCTTTGGTCAGATCTGTCCAATAATTAGCTTTATTTTTCATGGGAAAGGTGATGGCTACTCCCTCTCAGATCACCATTGTTAGGGTCTGGGTGAGTAGTCGCAGGTGCTCGTATGGGGTCACAATTAGGTGGTCGTCTCGACGTGGCTATGAACTATTGGTTCGTATACGTGTTTGAGGTTTGTAGTATATATATAGTCAGTTTATACTAATGATGGTCTATATACAATAGGTGTGTTGACTGATAAGGTTGCAAAAAGCATCCTCATCAGTCTCTTAAGGGGTTCGCGAGCCGCAAACCTTGGTAATGGGAGCAAGGCTCGCTCCGTGGTCCAAGCTCTCATGGCTCTATTACAATCAGGTCCGGAATTTTATGTATCAGGCAGTACTAAATAAAATATGGAATATTGCTACTATATCGCCATTGAAGAAAGGTGGGTTGGACGTCAAAGAATTTTTGGAGAGGAGATTAGCTTTTATTTGGAACTATTATCTTGCATTCACAATACTCGAGGCCAGTATTAATAAATATGAGTCATAGATCCTATCTATTATTCTGGCATGCTCTGATTCAATAGTTAATAAGTGAGTCATGGAACAAAACTATAACAGAGCCACGAGAGCTCAGACCACGGAGTGAGCCTTGCTTGCATTGTATAAGACACTGACAATGAGGCTCTCAAAGGGAGTCTCTCAGCCACGTTGTCACAAACGTAGATTCCGGGCGCTTAGAAAGCAAGGTAGGACTACTTCTATTCGACGATTCAAAGCTAAAGAAGAGAGAAGGTATAGAAGGAGGCCTCGCGTTTATATACATAAGAAGAGAAAGCTCTCGAACCCGCCACGAACTGTCACGAGCCATGCCAGCCGCGGTTGGGCCTGCTGGCTATACTACGAGCGGTAGTGGCTGGCAGTTGGTTTGTTCGTAGGTTTGTTGGGCAATGCGGTTGAGGTTCGCATAGAGGCTTGCGTCATGGTTAAGGCCCATGTAAAGGTTCGAGGGCTTTGCGCGGGGTTCGTGAGTCTGGCGATGAGCTTATGCGGCTCGATGTGGCTCGTGAAGGCTAGGTTGGAGGCAATCGGGGGCTCGGATCGGAGGTTCGTAACAAATTCCATGCTTCACTAAAATCTTTTTGATTGTAGACTTGCTACAAGCCATTCCGCATGCTTTTTTGATTTTTGCATATGAATCTTTAGGGTTTTTTCATATATGGCGTAGTAGGTTGCGTTTGTCAGCATCGGTATAGGACTTAGGTGCACTAATTCGAGTTTGTAACTGGCCTTGGTTGCGTAGATCAGCAAACTTAAGGGTACTTCGAAGGGCTCCGCAAGAGCAATCAAGAGCGACTTTAACTTCAGATGATTTAACGCCTGTAAAAGTCATGCCAACAGCAATTCTGCGCTGGTATGGAGTTAATTCATGATTAAACTGTCGATTCCCAGAAACCAGATCAAGAGGAGTACGTTGCGGCGGCATTCTACTGTGTCGATGGAGAGGGTAGGAATTGAGACGTGTTGCGATTTTTGAGTAAGTGGCTCAGACTTGTTACATGTAGCTGTAGCTCAAATATAAGGAGCGGTTTCCTGGGGACTTTATGACAATGTGATATTTGCTAGTTGCCGGGAATGTGTTCTGGAGATTAGAGACTATAATTGGGTCTATGCTTAAGTATGGATGGCTAAGGGGGTCGGGTCCACATCGAGTTACGATATGGATGTAGTTTAGGGATGTGGAACATAGTTAGAGACTAGATTTTAATAGCTAAAAAAAACTGATTACTGGCCTTGCTCCTGAGGTCAGTAAAACAACTATCTATAGGATGCGGCTTAATAACCTGCTTGAGTTACTCTATATGCTAACCTATCAACACGAGTATATATAGCCCATGTACCATTATATCAAACTACTGAAGAACCTCTAATGTTGGCTAGAATATATTTAAAACAACATATACCTAAATACTCAATCTAATGACTGTTATGATCTAGCCTTTACAAGCCTCACCAAGCTGCATAAGCTTATTGCCAGATCCACAAACCTTGTGCAAAGCTCTCAAACTTCTATACAAACCTTAATCATGATGCAAGACCCATAGACTTCCACGCAAGCCCTGCCTAAGCTTATAAGATTCTACATGGACCTTAACTGTACTTACTACCTAACAGACCTACAAACGGACCTTATTGCGAACTACTACCATTCGTAGCATAGTCGGTGAGCTCAACTGCAGCTGGCATAACTTGAGACGTTCATGACAGGTTCAAGAGCTTTTTCTTCTTATGTATATAAATGTAAAATCTTCTTCTACATCTCCTCTTCTCATTAGCTTTGAATCATCAAATAGAAGTAGTCTAACCATGCTTTCTAAGTACCTAGAATCTACATTCATGACAATGATGACAGTACAGATACAAAAAACCCAAGCTCAAGAATGAGCTTACTTTGAAGGAGGGAGTAATGTTACGATCTAGAGCCTCCACGAGCCGCATGAGCTCATCGCCGGACCCACGAGCCTCGCCCGAGCATGCCGGCCTCCACATGGACCTCGCCGCAAGCCTCTCACCACGAACCTCAGCAACCCAGTATCCTGAGAAAGCAAAGAGGTACGCTGGGATGTCTTCTGTTCCACGTCTCTTCAATATGGCGTTGCTGACTGCCCATCGTATAGCGGTCATTGCAAAAGAGCTCCAAGACGAAAAGCGACGAATTAAGGTAGTTAAGGCTTCGGAGGAGCAGGAACTCCAAGCCGAATTGGCGAGAAGACGTACGGTATGCCGTGTTTCCACTATTGCTACAACCGCAGATCAGGATGTAGGGCTCGGTAACGTCGGTCAGAATCCACGACGAGTTGGTGGGCCGATGGATCTGTCAGCACCCCCGATTGAGTTCGAGACCTGTTTCGTAACCTTGGCTCAAGTCGGGATAGGATGGTGGGACGCCTGTGTCCAATTTCACAGGAAATGGGGAGGAACTGCGGCGAGTTTATGGCCGACAAATAGTTACGGGGCTACGAGTTACGGCCGCAACCCCATACCACCTCTTCCCGAAGGTTCGGGCAAGTCATACATGCCATCGAGAGAGCCATGGAGCTGCTCACGTTTCCGGAACCTGAACAGGTATGCAGACCAGCACTTCCGTATGCAGCGACCTGTAGTGTGCTACGGGGCGGGTGGTAAGGGGCAATGTATGTATGTATGTATGTATGTATGTATGTACGCGGTATGTAGATGGCCAGTCCATGTGATGGATGATGCGATCTCCATTCGGTCAATCGGACAACCCGTCCACCTCCCACTGTCACCAGTCACGGCGGTGCAAGCACGTACGGCATGCCCACTAGTACCGCTCTGCTTGATTCCCTGCTCATTTGATTATATCTGCAAGGGTTGTGAGGCCAGCTGCTGCTCGAGCGCCGATGATGGGAAGAGCCGCGTTCAGGTTGAGGAGGGACTTGTGCCAGGTACCCATGCGTTTTGGGGACACTGGCGTGGTGTTAGGATACTTGAGATTCGCTGGCGTTGCTTCAGCTCGCACCCCCTTTGTGGGGCAATCATTGTCGCACCCAGCGCCTCTTCGGATCCGGCTGCCCTGTGATTCCTGCAGTGGAAGCCACATCCTGCTGGCGGTTGGTGTGACCGACGTTAGTCTTGCGCCCCCGGCGGAAACCCTAAAGAACGCCGCCTACTCGTCATCTGCACCCTGTTACACCAGGCAATGCGTTGACGCGGTGCACAGGTCCAGCCCTGCGGACGAGTGAGCGAGCTGGAGGGAGCGTGTGGTCCCGCAGACCTATCAGACAGATCGAATGTGGCTTCCTGCTAGCGCGATGGCACGGAATCCCCGCGTCCGATTGGGAGCAGCGGGCGCAGGCCCGACGGCGGCGCAACAGAGGGTGATTGGCCTGTAGAACGTGGCTGCGGGAGAGAGGACGTACCGTAATCGTTGCCTCCATTAGCCAAAACAAAAGCTCTGGATTCGATCACATCGTGAAATTTCGATCGCTAGCATGTCCTGTCCTGTTGCTCCCCTAAGCGGCTTACTTACCATGAAGCCTAAAGCCCGTCCCCACCTCACCGCTTTTCCCTTTCCTTCCCACGTCGGCCGCCGTCACCGGCAACCGCATGTGGAGTGGATATCGGACGAATGCAAACAACACCCGGTGGATAGGGCCGACTAGCTAATAGAAGAGGGCAGCCGCCGTTCTCTGCGGACTCCTGCGTCCGGTGCTACGAACCTCCCTTTTTTTTATTATTTTATTTTCCTTTCCTTTGGGTTCTGGGTCTGCGGAGTAATCTGGCTGCAGCAGAGTTGGGCCCGCACGACCCTGCACCGCACATCCAGACCGTTTGTCAACCAGATCTCGGCGGATTCTGGGGATGATGCGATAGAATACCTAGGATAGAAACACACTGAACTCATACTGCGTATTGACCCACGGTCTGGCCCAGTCATTCGTCGCTTTGCACACTCCCTGCTTCTGTGGGTCTGGCTCGAGCCTCCACGTCCATCTGCTCCGTCACAGCAGCCCTGGCCGGGCGTCCTGGCGGTCCTGCCATAGTACTTGACTCGCTGGGAAGCTGGGGGGCACGCACAGCCTGGAGGCGTCGCTGGGTCGTGAGTATATTATATTGTACGAGTAGTAAGGTATGTGGATCTCGACTCTCGAAACTCTACTTCTCCCCTGCTGCATCTTGCCCGCTGTATGTATGTACAGACTGCCCCTGGTCCCCGCAATCTGGTCAGCACCTTCTGCACTGCAAAACCGGAGAACAGTCCCTCGGAATTCCCGAGCTACACGGCAGTTGTTCTCACGTTTTTGCGCTTCTCCGGGCATATCACCACTCCACCCGTGCCCTGAGAATTTCCCAATTTTCGAATTTTTGCGACGGCATCGGGCTCTGTGGGACAGGAGCATCGCTTCGCGTGGTTCATGTTTATGGCCTCGCGCTGCCCACGCGAATGTTTACACCCGAGCGTTGCATTGCATCGCTGAACCACTCCTCACTTCCTGCATTCAACCCACTTACGCTTTTGTCCCTCTGCAGGCAGTATGGAGTTCTCTTCGGCTTTCAAATGTAAGTTCGAGACATCAGTCTGCCGTGAGTGGGACACCGCCGCTGACATCGGCCGGCCTCAGCATCGCAGCACTCGATTCCCTCCCCAAACGGCGCATTTATTGCCACCCTCCTACCGCCCCGTCTCATACTGCGCTCTACCAGAACCCTCGAGCCAATTCGGACTATCAACGTGAACCCGGATTTCGCGTCTCGCGTTTCCTTTACTCGATGGTCGCCCCGGATCGTCACAGAATCACCGTCGCCATGCTGTCCTATATCGTCGCTGCTCCCGAAGAGCGGACTCTTCGAGTGTGCGGCAACAACAAAACGGAGAAGCGGGATCGACAAGACAGAAGAGGAAGGTGGTTCACCAATGCGAATATTGCTAGCCGACGAGGACACCGTTCGAGTGTGGGACGTGGGCGATCCAAAGTGGACGGCTACGGTCCAAGGCGTTGGCGGGGGCTTGGGCAAAATCGCCAACGTTGAGTTCGGCCGGAATGCGGACGAAGTGCTGGTGTTTTCGGAGTTTGGCGTTAAACTTACCGTTTGGTCTCTAATCACTGGCCGAAGTGTCGAGATTCGGGACCCAAAATTCATATCGAGGGGTTTTGGCTACAGGCCATGCACAAGTCACTTTGCACTACTCACAAGGCCTGCTACCCATGACATCATCACCATTCATGCACACACCACATACAGACTGGGGAATTCATTTTCGATTCCAACCACTGACGCACAAGGTCTGAAGTGGAGTCCTTGTGGGAGGTGGATTGCGGTCTGGGACTCTGCATCCAGCGGCTACAAAGTCCTTGTGTATACTGCAGATGGCCATCTCTACAGGACGTACACTGGAGGACAAGACGGAAACGCTGGTGGACTCGGCGTCAAGAGTTTAGAGTGGAGCCCCCAAGGTGACTACCTAGCCGTCGGTGGGTACGACAGGCGGATAACGCTCTTGAGTAACTTTACGGTATACTCACGCTTTTGCACTAGCCAGTGGGATGTTACACTGACTGAAGATTAGTTCTCTCCCGCGGTTTTTTTGGATCACACAAGCACAATAAAGCTGCCTCGAGTCCCAGTCTGGCAAGAACAAGTATCCGCTTCTGGCCAACGGAATTATATCACGGCCGCCCAGCCAATGTGCCCACCAACGGTTAGCTCCCTCCCCACAGATCCCAACCCGAAGGTCGGCATCTCAACAATCGCATTTAACAATCCCGATGGAGCTTTAATCGCAACGAGGAGCGATTCAATGCCCACAACCGTATGGATCTGGTCTTTGAAATTACTATCCCCATTCGCAATTATTGTCCAGCATTCACCGGTCAGAAGCCTATCATGGCACCCAACAATCCCAGAGCTACTCATGATCCAGTGTAGTAATGACCAGGGGGTAGTTTACCTCTGGAATAGCAAGTGGGAAAGGCCGAGGATTGTGACAGTTCCACTGGATAAGTCGTTGGGAAAGCACGACGCCAAGTGGATTCGCCCAGAAACACCTCGGACTGAAGTTCCCCCGCCCTACTCAGGCTATTCAAGCTTTCCGAACGCCGAAGCCAAACGTGAAGAGAACAGACCTATGATGATGTCCGGCGATTCCGGCAACTACTTTGTCGGTTACGTGGAAGAGGAAGGGTTTGAAAACAGGCTGCCACCGCCTCAGTTATCTCCGAACATGGCGAAGGGTAAGGAGCCCGCGGACTATTTTTCAAAGATACCGCAAAGCCCGCGGAAGTTGGGGAATCTAGAGGGAACGCCTAGCTCTTCGGGATCTTCGGCGTCGCCGAGCGGTGCGACAGAAGATGTTGATGATACTTTCCAGTATCGAGGGCGCATTTTCGTTCAATCATAGCAATGTGCCCTTGGCTTTTGCTTCCATAAGATTCTTAGCTTTATGACCACAACTGCATGGTATGGTATTTTGTTGGGCGTTCTACCTCCTTTACTTCTTTACGGCGTTTAGCAACGTCTGTATTGTAGGGCGGTCTTTCTTTTTCTCTGTTTCTCCACCATCGCCAGTGATGTGATCCCACTATCTAAGAGAGACTGGCTATTTCTGCATTCTCAGAATAATGATTAATTAGATAGGCGATTGTGCAGACAAAGAAGAAACATACCAGTTTTTATTGGGATTATTTTCAACCCGCCCCCGCGCCCCCACGCGCGACCCCCGCACTCCAACAAAAACTCATGCCCTGTCCCGTAGTATTTTACGCACACATCCCGCAACTCACCCAAAGAAAGCCCTCGACTAGGAAGGAAAAAATATCGGGAGGGGGGGGAAGCCCGGTATCTCTCTATGTTGCATATCCTCTGGGGAAACGAGAAACACAAGAACCAGGATGGCTATAATTTTCGGTACCGTAGTATTTTACACATATCCCCCAACCCACTCGACAAAAGAGGCCCCTAAACAGGGAAGGAATAGTATGTGGAAGGGGGGGAGCCGGGTATCTCTATGTTGCATGTCCTCTAGGGAAACAAGAGAAAAGACAAGAATCCAGATGGCTATAATTTCTTTAGAAAAAAGAATTTTTCGCCAGGGGGAAATAAGAGAGAAAGTGCCCCGCTCTCGATCCTACTAGGCAACCACCGTTGGAAATAAGCGGAAGGTGCGGGGTGGCTTTTCGCAAATCTGCTTTCGGTCCTTATTTTTTTTTCCTTTCTAATCCGCGAGGGAAGATGGGGAGAAGGAGAGAGGTGGAAGTGGAGGTGAAAGAGAAGAGAACAAAAATCATGCCCAGGATAGTCCCCCAAACCCGATTTCTTTTTTAAGTCATTCCATAAAATGGTAGCCTCCGATGAAAAAAGAAAACTCGTAAGAAAAAGTGGTAGAAAGAAAAGTATCATATAGACACGAAGAAGGCTCCACACATGCATAGAGAGCACCACCCCCTGGCAGCCGATCTCCCGCTTCCCCCCATCCTTAGGCCCCCACTACCAACAGTCATATCACTGCCGATATAGACATGCGCAAGGGAACACGAGAGAACAAAAACCCCGGGAACGGGCCGATCCAAATCCGAAGGGGAACAAAACTCACCAGATACAAAAAAAAAGGGGGGAATCATGCCCTTAGAAGAAAACCTAGAGGGGATAGCCGAGAAAAGGAAAGATCTCTTGTTTTAGGAACTTTCACACTTGTTGCACTTTCTCCCCTCATTTCTGCTTAGCAAAGAACTCAATGATGCTCCTTCGCCGGCCTATGCGCTGGGCCTTGTCTGCACGGCGGTCCCACTTTGATTTGTCATTCGGTATGGATGGTAGTGGTGGCAGCTGCTCGCCTTCTGAGACGGAGGATAACTGTGGCGATGGAGTTATACGGATTGGTATGAATGGCGAGTGTGAGCTTGTGGTCGAGGAGGAATCCGAGGTCTTCTTGCTCTTGGACCCAGTCCGTCCCCTTGTGAGAGTCCGCTTCAGGCCTCCTACGTTGTCGAAGCCGAGATGCTTGTCCAGGGCCTCGATCTCACCAAGCACTGTAACCCCGTTCGTTGCTAAGTTTTCCTCGGGGATGGCTACGAATTTGACGACACCTCTCGAGGGCTCAACGCCGAGGTTTTCAGTCATCCAGTGCTGGAGGAGTGCAGTGTTGCGTTTGTTTGTCGCGGGTTGGATGTTTGCGGCGAGGGCGGTGACAGTGAGGGTGTAGGTAGGTTCAAAGGAGCCGGCGAGCATCATGCATGCAGAGTGAGTGACATCGATCATGATAGAGGTTTCGGGGCGCTGGTAACGAGTTGATAATTGGTTGGAGAAGCCTGTCACAAAGGCGAACTCATTCTCGACCTGTCAAGAAAGTAATTTGATAATTAACATAACACTTCATGCATGTTTCTATCGCAGGGCTGTGCATGAAACCTACGATAACATTTGTTCGGACCTCCGCTATAACCATCGAGTCCTTTGTTATCCTCTCGCGTGCCGACCCACTGCCTTCCCGAACCGCGAAAACCTCACCGTAGAACTGGCTCCGTTGCCTTGACAATTGCTTTTCTGCATCTCCGCGCTTTACCATGGTGATAAGAGCCGCATCACCGGGTGCACCCCTATCCATCGGTCTAAGTATGCTCATGTCCGCCACCTGATCTAGGAATGTAGATTTTTCAGGTGCTACTTGCGCCTTGCCTCCTTCGCCACCTGCGTTTTGGCTCGCCCGCGAAAGTGAGTTCATTTTGCGATGCACTCCCAGCGTCTCGCCGGCAGATTGCTGGGATGCCTCAGGCATTGGAGGTGCTATGTGGCTTTAGCAAGTTGTTGTGCGTTGGCCGTCAGAGCTGTGGTGCGCCGTTCTGCAGGGCTTGTTCACAAGCTTGAGGTGAACAGCGTGGACGATGGAACTTTGAAGGTAGAAGATGGAAATGCCTTCCCCAGTCGCACACACCGAGCTTGTTTCGTAGGGGCGCAGGAGAGAAGAGTGCGTGGGCAGAGCTATAGCCCAGCTAGGTATAGGTGCTGAGGTTGAGTTGTCTGTAACACAAGTTCATATTAGTCAATTCGAAACAGTGAAGAAATGGGCAGTCTTGACTGTCCAAGATTGAAACAGCCCAGCAGGAGAGATGTTCGGTAAGCAGCTTGGACAACGTACAGAAAGCCGAAGGAAGACCAGGGCGAGCAGAATAAAGGTAGTATAGTGGGCAGTTTTGCAAGCAGAATAGCGGCTGGAAAAAAAAAAGAATAGGAATATCCGATGAGCTGAAACGGTGAACAAGCCAAAATCAAACCAGGTCTAAGAATAGTCGCGGCAACGATCGAAAGAAGTACCAGAGTTGCTCGAGCAGAGGGTAGGATGAAGTAACCTTGAAGCCGGAAGGAGGAAAAATGCTACGCAGAGCTATCAATGTTACTCGGAGTACGGAACTGCCTTATCAGTGGCCAGCAGACGCACCACCAGCTCCATCAGTCGATCAAGCCCCCATTCACTGAAAGCCCGGCGTTTAGACTTTCCACACGGCGAGAACCCGGACAGGTGCACGCGAGTGGAGGCTTTGTGGAAGCGCCCTTGCGCACGCACAATCACACACTGCAAGGCAAAAAGAGACAGCAGGAAGGCAGGAGGGGAAAGGCACGAGAAAACGCCATAACTCTCCCAAGAAGTCCTAGGCCAATACGCACGCAACCAGGATTGAGAATATGTACAGAGTACCGCACACACATCCACACGCGGACCACTACATCCATCCGTCCCACGGAGCCCGGGAACCTTACAAATCCAGAATCCAGGCGAAGCTGCGGCAGTCTGCCATCCCGGAGTGCTGCCGAACCCAAGAGCAAGGCAAGTGAGGAGGGAAAACAATAAAACGCACTGAAGAGCTTGTTCCACGGGTCAGCGTGGAAGCTGACGCTGACGGCGCCCGGTTCCTCCACTGCGCGGTAAGCCATCACCGTCGCACGCGCCGTCGAGGACGAGAAAAATAAACCACGGATGGCAATCCCCACCCTCATTCCCCATCCCCATCCCCATCGTTCACTCTATTCAGGGGGCCGGGGACGTCTCATACCCCCGCCCAGAAAACCGAACCGGGCGACGCAAAAAGGCCCCCCGCTCGACTTGAGGGAGAGCTCACCAGGCCTGCCCGACGCACGAGACCCGGCCAGAAACAATGCACACGCACGCATCCCGATCCTCAGACGCGTTCCCACATATATTGCCCGTGTTCTGTACGTACACCCGTTCTCGCCGTGTATGGATGGAAGGATGTTGTATCGTGTCAGCTTCCGTCCCTAGGCCAATATACAAGTTCTCAGCCCTCCCGTCGAAAACCACCCAGCAAACCAGCTTCCCAAGCATGTGAACCCTCCACAGTCAAGCTCACCGCTCAACAAACCCCACCACTCGATAACTACGCAAAACACCCAACGCCCCACCATTCACCACTCCTTCCCCCGTGCCGCGCCTCACGTATCCCGCCCTTCCCTGAACCGCCCTCGGGCCATCCCGCAGGCCCGACAATCCCACGGCATTGGGGGGTTCCCGCAAACCAACCCAACCTAACCCTACGACCTTCTCAAAGGAAAACAGCCACTACGCACCGAGCAGGATGCATCCACCAGCTGCTCTAACAAAAAAAAAAAGGGGATGAAAAGAATCACCCCCGACCTCCATCCCGCTCGCCCACTAAATAACGCATCGGAGATCCAAATCGCGTTGCATCCTCCCTTACCTTCTACACCCACTCTTATATATCTGTAACCTCGGCAGGGAACATCAAACGTTCCACAACGTTGGGCCAAAAAATCAAAATCTATTTTTCTCTTGCACGCGTATATATGTATGTATGTATATACGCATATTAAAACAGTATCTATTTTCAGTGCTGCAAGGGACGCTTTTGTGCGACATGGGAAAATCTATGGAGTGATCGGTACGGTGTGAATAATAACAGTATCCAGGTTTTGACCGGTCAATTGCAGAAAGCCCTTGCGTCGAGGGGATTAGAGGGCAAGAATCACCTACTACATTACCATGAGCTCCCGAAAACATGTTCACGCGATGAAGACGCAGATAGAATAGGTATGATTTTCTTTCGACGCAAAAATATAAAATACCGCCACGGTCCAGCAACAAATCTACCTAGACCTTGCACCACCCCGACGTGGGTACTCAATCTTGAGACCCGACACTCATGTGTCCCCCCCAATTCAAGACCCAAACGCGACAGGATTGCCTCAAGCTCGACCTCTAGTGAACACTGTTAGTCTGGTTGACATTATCATGTCAATATGAAACAAACCTGTCAATCAGTTCAGTAAGGGAAAGTGAGGTGAAAGTACTTACTCAGCTTGAATTCCGGCGTGCAACTCCCCGAACATCTGATCAAATCGAACGTTCATTTCATGAAATCCGTTTCGTATCTCGGTGATGAGTAATTCGAGCCAGGGGGGGGCCTTGGGCGGATCGTCGGGGTCGTAATCGTGATCGTTGTTGTTCATTTTGTCGTTCGTTGTAAAAACTTGGAGTTCGGAGGGTTGAGTCCTCCGGTTTTATAACTAGAGGCGCGCCGGGTAACGAGATGGAGCTGTGGACAGAAAAGGAAAGGTCGTCCACGAGCTCGCTAAGACTTGTGTGGGTTCAACCTCTTTTACTCTTGTGAAAATCTAGTAACTACAGTCGAGTCGCGTTACAAGAATCTCGCGTTATAAGAATTATCGCACTATAAGAATATGAATACGCGGCTCCACCCCGATCCTAGGCTCCTACTATAAGAATTCATAAGAATAATCGCGCTATAAGAATATGAATACGCGGCTCCACCCCGATCCTAGGCTCCTACTATAAGAATACATAAGAATAATCG
>JAJDFF020000527.1:0-16735 GCA_021527025.2 Geoglossum cookeanum | reverse complement strand
TACCCGACCCTAGAATGGCAGAGCTGTTGATACCAGGACTCTTGCATCGCAAAGGAGTGAGCCGCCAAGCAGCGATGGCGGGCGCCGATCGCGCCGAGCACGTCGGGCATCGGCATCGCGAGATGCAGGAGATCGGCGGCGAGGCCGATCGCGGACCACAGCAGCGGCGCGAGCAGCAGCGCGATCACGAACGCGATCGTCGCGGCCACCGCAGCGGCGGCGAGCGACCAGAGCCCGGCCGCGCGGCGATGGCGTCGCTGGGCGGCGAAGAACGATTCGCGTTCGGCGCGCGATGCGACGCCGGCCATCGGGTCAGGATTCATACGAACGTTTGCATTCCTGCGGAAGGAAGTATAAAAACGCGCAGTTCGGTGCGGATCGGGGGTTCGCGCGGACATCGCCCGGCGGGGCGGCGCAATCTCGCCAGGAAGGCGGCACAAAAGCCAGGGACGACCTCGCTCGACTGCACACACCTGGGAGGGATGCTGTGATTGTGATCATGAAACGTTCCACGTTGTGGATTTTGTGCGGCTGCGCCCTGGCTGCGCCGGTATTTGCCGACACCATCGTACCGAAGCAGCTGGCCGGCCCGCCGTCCGAGTTCGACGCCATGCGCGCGCCCGATCCGTCGCAGTCGGCTGTCTGGTCGAAGTCGGCGCTGATCCCCGTCGACGCCACGGCACGCGGCTGGCAAGGCCGCCTGCCCGTCGAGAACGACCGGTTGCGCTTTCTCGTGTTCGGCGGCGGCAGCGTGCAGCTCGCGCAGCCGAACGGAACGTTCCAGCGCGCGGCGGGCCTCGGCGCGCAGCCCACCGTCGCGGCCTTCGGCATCGAGCAGGCCAACTACGCGGCAGATTACTACGCGATCGACGACGCCAAGGCCGGCGAATGGCGCGTGCGCCTCGACGGCGTCGCGCAAGGCGGCTACGTGTTGCTCGAAGGCGATCCGTCGACCGAACTCGTCTCCTATCCCGCACACCGCCGGCAGCTGGTCGGCGAGGACATCGGCATCGTCGCCGCGCTGTCGGCCGGCGAGACGAAGGACCTGGCGCGCCTCGGCAGCGCTGCCGCGCGCATCGACGACGCGAGCCTCCGCGTCGTCGCGCCCGACGGCGCGGTGTCGCACCATGCGATGTTCGACGACGGCGCGCACGGTGACGGCAAGGCCGGCGACGGCATCTACGGCGGCGGGTTCCCCGCGACCATGGCCGGCAACTACGTGGCACAGGTGCAGGTAAGCGGCGCCAACTGGAAAAATCTCCCGCTGCTGCGCACGGCGGAACATCTGATCCCGGTGGTGGAGCGCTCGATCGAGATCGACGCGGTCGCGACGGGCGCGAGTGCGAAGGCAGTCGGCACGCGCTACGCGATCGGCATTCCGGTCGCTGCGCACAAGACGGGCCAGCACTATCGCGTCTACGCGCAGGTGTGGGGCACGGGCGAGCGCGGACCCGTGCCGGTCGCCTGGATCGGCGGCATGGCGACGCCGCAAGGCGGCGCGCTTTCGCTCGGCCTCGACGCGCGCTGGATCGCCCGCGCGAAAGTGACGGCGCCGTTCGAGCTGCGCGACGTGCGGATCGAGGATCCGGACAACTTCGTCGCTGTCGCCGAGGCCGGCCGCATGCCGCTCGCCATGCCCTCGACGCGGGTCAAGCCGACGGCCGGCGATGCGATCGACGAGCTGATGACGATGGGACCGCGTCCGGTCGGCGAGGCGGCAGGCAAGGGCGTCGGCAAGCGGCTGATCCTGGTGCACGGCTATTGCTCCGGCGGCGTCTGGCCGGCAGGGCAGTTCACCACCGCGTCCACTTTCCTCGACGTGAACCAGAACCGCAGCCACGACCAGTTCGCGCGCCTGCTGCAGACGTTCGGCAACACGTGGGCGTCGTTCGGCACCGTGGCGCACAGCCAGGGCGGCGCCGCGGCGTTGCATCTGTACACCTACTACTGGAGCGGGCTCGATTCGGCGACAGGCAGCCGTCTGATGCAGTCGGTGGGCACGCCCTACCAGGGCACCAACCTCGCCGGCATTCTCGCCACGCTCGGTTCGTGGTTCGGCGTGGGCTGCGGCAACAACGCCAACCTCAGCTACAGCGGCGCGTCGTCGTGGCTGGCGGGCATCCCGAATGCGAATCGTGCCAAAGTGAACTACTACACGACGGCGTTCAAGACGACCAACTGGTGGACCAACGACTACTGCAACGTCGCCACCGATCTCGTGCTGAACGATCCCGAGGACGGCACCACCGAACAGTCGTACGGCCAGCTGCCCGGCGCGGTGAATCGCGGCCACACCACGGGCCAGTGCCATACCACCGGCATGCGCGACCCGGCGCAATATCTCGATGCGGGCCGCAACGCGACGCTGAACAGCAACGCCGCACGTTGATGCAAGGCGGGCGGGCGCAGCGATGTGCCCGTCCGTTTTCGCCTTTGGTCGTATGCGCGAGCGAGAACCGCGTCGCGAACGGCCGCTCGTCCCTCAATGAATATTTGAATGCGCGCTCTGCGACCGGTGCAGAATCCGCGCGGACATCTTCAAAGGGACTTTCCATGCAAAAATTGATTGCTGCCGCGGGACTGCTGCTCGCCGCCGCCGCGAACGCCGCGACGTTCACGCCCGCCGCCACCACCGACGACCTGAACAACCCGCACAAGGGCTTCATGATGTGGGGCACGTCGTTCGAGGCCGGCGACGAAGAAAGCAACTATCACGGTGCGAGCCTGTACCACATCTACGTGCCGTGGCGCGAAGTGGAGACGGCCGACCAGGTGTTCGCCTGGGATGCGTTCGAGACGCATCATTTCGCCGCGATACTGGCGGCCGATCCTCAGGCGACGTTCGTGCTGCGCCTGGTCGCCGACTATCCGGACGGCCAGGGCAGCGGCCTTTCGCGCTGGTACACGGGCGGGCAACCCGAGCGCCACTATCCGGCGTTCCTCGAACAGCCGCCGCTCGGCATCGCGGGCGTGAACTACACCAACTGCAGCGACAGCGGCAGCGGACGCACGCCGAACTGGAACGCGCCGGCTTTCGCGACGCAGGCGCAGCAGCTGATCGAAGCGTTCGCCGCGCGCTACGACAACGATCCGCGCATCACCGCGATCCAGGTAGGCCTGATCGGCCTGTGGGGCGAGTGGCACCAGAGCGACTGCCCGGGCAACGTGCCGGTGCCCGGCAGCGCGATCAAGGAAACCGTGCGCGCCGCCTACGCGAACGCGTTCACGCATGCGCGCCTGCAGACACGGTATCCGCGCATACCGGATGCCGTGGGAGTCGACTTCGGCTTTCACGAGGACTACTTCCCGTCGTTCACCGCGTCATGCCTGTACGGATTTCCGCAATGCGACGACAGCGGCGACTGGAGCATGGAATACGGATTCGCTCACCTCGTGCCTGTCGCGCGCAGCAACTGGCTGGTCAATCCCATCTCCGGCGAAAGCCCGTTCGCCGCGCAGAAGAACGCATGGATCAACGACACCGCCGACATCGTCACCGTGCTGCACGACTACCACTTCTCGTTCCTCGGCCCGGCCGGCAAGCACGAGGACCAGGGCAACGACGCGACGCTCGCGACCATCAAGCGCGCCCTTGGTTATGACTTCTCGGCCGCGCAGGTGACGGTGCCCGACACGCTGACGCAGGGCACGCCGCTGGCATGGCGCGTCGACGTGGCGAACCGCGGCAGCGCGCCGACGTATCACGGTTTCGAGATGCGGCTGCAGCTCGTCGCGGCGAACGGCACGGTGGTCGCGACGCTGCCGCTGGCGGCGAACCTCAAGCAGGCGATGCCCGCAATGACGACGCGCTACGACGGCACGTTCACGCTTTCGGGCGTCGTGCCGGGCACCTACAGCCTGCGCCTCGCCGTGGTCTCGACGACGCCGGGCCGGCGCGGCATCACCTTGCAGAACGCGCCGCGCGACGGCGAGCAGCGTGTGATCCTCGGCAACGTGGTGGTCGCGCAAGCATCGGACCGCATCTTCGCGAACGGATTCGATGCGTCGTGACCGCGCATCGGCGGACGCTTGCATCCCGGAGTGCGGGGGAGATATGTTAGTGCTTACGTAATTACTTGAGCATCGACATGGCCTTCCTCGCTGATCTGGGCTTGCTGGCGCTCGGCAGCCGCTCGCGCGCACTGTCCGAGCGCCTTTACGGCGTCGCCGACGCGGTCTACCGCGCACGCGGCTCGCAGGTGCAGGCCCGCTGGTTTTCGTTGCTGCGGCTGCTGCACGACCAGGGGCCGCAGACGGTCGGCGCCGTCGCCGAGGCCATCGGGCAGACGCATTCGGCAGTGAGCCAGCTGGCCGACAAGCTGGTGCGTGACGGCTGGCTGGAAACGGTGCCCGACGCCGTCGACAAGCGCTGCCGGCGCCTCGCGCTGACGCCGAAGGCCGCGCAGGCGGTGCGCGATGCGCGGCCGGCGTGGCGAGCGATCATCGATGAACTCTCCGCGCGCTGCGCGGCGGCGGACGTGGACATCCTCGGCGTGCTCGATGCGTTCGAGCGGCTCGTCGACGACTCGCTCGCCGAGGCGATCGTCGCGCGCAGCACGCGCATGGACGGCGCGGCCGTGCGGGTCGTCACCTTCCGGCCGGAACTGCGCGAACATTTCTACAGGCTCAACGCCGACTGGTTGCGCAAATATTTCTATCTCGAAGAGATCGACCATCGCGTGCTGTCGAATCCGGAGGACGAACTCATCGCGCCCGGCGGCGAGGTGCTGTTCGCCCTGCTCGGCGACGAGGTGGTGGGCACGTGTGCCATCAAGTGCGAATCGCCCGGTGTCTACGAGCTCACGAAGATGGCGGTGGAAGAAAACCTGCACGGCCTCGGCATCGGCCGCAAGCTGCTGGCGGCGGCCATCAAGGCGTTCCAGGTTCGCGGCGGTACGACATTCTTCCTCGAATCGAACCGCAAGCTGGAACCCGCGCTGCGTCTCTACGAGAGCATGGGCTTCGAGCACCAGCCGACGCTGAAGCCCGATTCCCACTACTCGCGTTCCGACGTCTACATGATCTGGCGCGAAAAGATCGCAGCCTAGAGTTGAGCCAGCAACCAGTCGCGGAACGCCACGATCTTCGGCGTGCGCGCCCGCGAAGATGCGTAGACGAGCCAATGGCTGGCCTCCTCGACCACTTCGACGTCGAAAGGCCGCACCAGGCGTTCCGCAGCGATGTCGTCGGCGAAGAAGCCGGGCGAGATCATCGCTACGCCGCGGTTCGCGAGCGCCGCCTTCACCTCGAACGACTGGATGCCAAGGTCCATTTCTACCATCGTGGAAAACACGGATTCGGATACCCCGGCCTGTGCGAACCACTTGCGCCACCATTGCGGTCGTCCATAACAGGGCAGCCTGAGCAGGCCGGCGGGTTCCTTCAGCCGCGGATCGGCAGCCACCTCCGGCGAGCAGACCGCCGTATAGGTGCTGGGCATCAGGCGATGCGCATCGTGGCCGGCCCAGGGGCCGATGCCGACGCGCAGTCCGACATCGAAAGCGCCGTCGTTGAGATTCATCAGCGCGATGGACGTGTCGATACGCACGGCGAGGCTGGGGTGCGCGATCTGGAAGGCGCCGAGCTTCGGTGCGAGCCAGTTGCCGGCGATGGTCGGCAACGCGGTGATCGAGAGCACCTCCTGCGCCTGCGCGATTTCCGCACCGACGGCCTGGCGCATGCGCGAGAAGGCGTCGATCACGGCGGCCCCGACGCGCTGCCCCATGTCGGTCAGCACGACGTGCCGGCCCTGCCGCCGGAACAGCGGGGCGCCGAGCCGCTGTTCCAGCGACTTGATCTGGTAGCTCACGGCCGCCTGCGTCATGTGGAGCTCGTCGGCGGCGCGCGTATAGCTCTGGTGGCGCGCGGCGGCCTCGAAGGCGCGCAAGGCGCTCATGGGCGGAAGGGCGAGTGGCTTATCCATCAGTGTGGCTTATGGGTGGCGGGCGCGATCCAGCTTGTCAGTCCCGGGCATCCCTCGCAAGCTGTCAGCATACATGGACACCAGGACCCGGCCCTCTCTCTCAAGCTCACCTTGGGAGACAGGAAGCCAACGGAGCTTTCAATGGACGCGCTGCACCTCTGGATCTTTGCCGTCGCCCTCGCCGTCGCCGGCGTCACACCCGGCCCCAGCGTCATCGCCGTGGTCTCGCGCGTACTCGGTCGCGGCCCGGTCGGTGCGCCGATGTTCTGCCTCGGTCTCGTGATCGGCGATCTCGTCTGGCTCAGCGCGGCGGCGTTCGGCGTCGCGGCGCTCGCGAAGCTGTACGCGCCGGTGTTCCTCGTCATCCGCTACATCGGGGCAGCCTTCCTGCTCTGGCTTGCCTGGAAGCTCTGGCGTTCGCGCGGCGAAACCGTCGATACGGTCGAGTCGACCGCAAGCGAAGGAGCGCGGCTGGTGCTCACAGGCCTGACGATGGCACTCGGCAATCCCAAGGTGATGCTGTTCTACCTCGCGCTGCTGCCCGTGCTGATCGACCTCGATGCCGTGCGCGCGATCGATTTCCTGGTGCTCTCGATCATCACGGTCTGCGTCGTGAGCGGCGTGCTCGCGTTCTACGTCGTGCTGGCGCATCGCGCTCGCCGGCTGTTCCGTTCGCCGCGCGCCTTGCGCGCCGTGAACCGCGTGAGCGGCACTGTCATGGCGGGCTGCGCCATCGTGATGATGGTCACGCGCTGACGCGGTGGACGGGCGAGTCAAACTGTTGCGCGGTCGCTGGATTGCGGCGGCCGCAGCATGACATGCTCGCGCCGCATGCATTCGATACCGCTTGAACTCCTGCGTTCCACGCTGCGGCTCTGGTGGCGGCACTGGCCGCCGCTCGTCGCGCTCGTGCTGGTCGGCTATCTCGCCAACAGCTGGCTGATGCGGCTCGTGGTCGAGATCGGCATCCGCAACCACGTGCTCGGCCTCTCGCTGCTCGCGCCGCTCGTCGTGATCGAACTCGGCATCGTCGTGGCGATGTTCCATGTGCTGCGGCCGTCGTTGCCGTCGCTCACGCGTGTCGTCGAAGCGCCGGCCGATCCCGCCGCGCCCGTCAGCCGCGGCGACCGGCTGACCGCAGCGCTGGCGCTCGCCCTGGTGCCGTTCTTCGCCTACTACGCGGGCTGGGGCCTGCTTGGCGAAACCATTCGCGAATATTCACTGGAAGCCCTCGGCCGCGCGCCGCTCGGCCAGAACGGCAACGTGCTCGACGCCCTGCAGTCGCATGGCCTGATCGTCTCCGTGGCGGCATCATGGTTGCTGCGGCGCTTCGCCAAGGCGCGCGAGGCGCGCAAGCATTCGCCCTGGTGGCAGGCGCTGATCGTGGTCTGCGAGGCGAACTGGATGTTCATCGGCCTGTTCGTCATCACGCGCTGGAAGGATGTCGCGACGAAGTGGCTCGAGTCGCGCGTGGCATGGCAATACCTTGGCGGCGCCGATCCGGCGGCCGATCTCGCGCAGGCGCCGCTCGCGGCCGGCTGGCCGACGTTCGCCGATGCGCTCGCGAACGCCGGGCAGGATCTCTTCGCCGCGGCAATGCTGCCGCTCATCTGGCTGGCGATGACGGCGCTCATCTTCGGCCGCGACCTCTCCGAGAAATCGCTCCTCGCCACCGACAAGCGGCTCGAACGCGTCGTCACGGGCTACGACAAGCTGCCGTCCATCGTGCGCAAGGTGGGCGACGATTTCGTCAAGGGCTATCGCACGCGATACGTGCCGGTGGCGAACAGCGTGCGGCTCACGTTGCACGCCGGCCTCGCGCTGCTGCTCACGTTCTGCGTCGCGTACCGCGCGCTCGACTGGATCTCGGTGCAGGCGTGGATGCTCGCGACGAACGCCATCGGTCCGCACGCGATCGAATTCTGGCGGCCGGTGGCCAACGCGATGGCGCTCTTCATCGGCGGCCCGCTGCGCACCGATTCCAGCCTGGTCTTCGAACCGCTGCGCATCTGCCTGCTCGCCGCGACGCTGGAGCTCGGCATGACCGCGTGGTTGCGGCGCGGCGAAACGCCCGCGCCGGAAGGCGACATCGGGGCCGTCCAACCGCAACAAGGCTGACGTCGCATTGACAGGCGCCGCGCGGCGACGCATACGGGCGGCATGGATTCGCCTGTCTATCGCTTCGGCGACTATCGTCTCGACCCCGCCAAGCGCGAACTCGCGCACGGCGACACCCTCGTGGACACGCCGCCGCGCGTGTTCGCCTGCCTCGTTCACCTCGTCGAGCAGCGCGAGCGCGCGGTCGACCGTGCGGAACTGATCCGAGCGCTCTGGCGACGCGACAACGTTTCCGATACGCAGCTCTTCCAGCTCGTGCTGCGTGCGCGCCGCGCGGTGGGCGACGATGCGGAAAGCCAGCAGGTGATCCGCACGATCGTGGGCTTCGGCTATCGGTGGGTGGCGCCGACGACGGTCGAGGCGCCGGAGCCCGCCGCCGCGCCGGCACCGGAGCCCGCGTCTGACCCGGCACTGGCGCGGAGGCGCCGTGCATTGTCGTGGTTGCTCGTCCTGCCCGTGCTCGCCGCCGCGGCCCTCCTGCTCGACTCCGTGATGGCGCCCAGGCGATTGAACGCGCCCGTCGACGTCGCGACGACGCCCGGCGACCTGCGCATCGCCGTCGCACCGTTGAAGATCGACACGGCAACGCAACCCGAAGCCGCCTGGGTGCGCTACGGCGGCATGGACCTCGTGGCCGACCGCCTGCGTCGCAGCGGTCTCGTCGTGCAGACCAGCGAGGCCACCCTCGGCACCGTGGTGGCGGCCGGCGAAAAACCCGTAGCCGATGCGTTGCGCCAGGCCGGCGCGATCAGTCTCGTGGTGACGGGCGACGTCGCACGCCGCGACGGACAATGGAACGTGGCCTTGCGCGCCGAGCGCCCGGGCGCGAACGCGTTGCGCGGCGACGCGGCGGACGCCGACCTCATGCTTGCCTTGCGTGCCGCCGGCGATGCCTTGCTCAAGGCGCTCGGTCGCGGTGCCCCCACCGACGCCATCGACGCACCGGTTGCGCAGATCCTGCAGGAAGCGCGCGCGGCGATGCTCGCCGACGACGCGAAGAGCGCGCAGGCCGTGATCGAACGCGCGCCCGAAGCCTCGCGCGGCGATCCCGAACTGCGCCTGATGTCGGCGCAGATCGCTCATCGCCTGGGCCGCTTCGCCGATGCGCAGAATGCCATCACCGCGTTGCTCGCGGATGCCAAGGCGGACGGCGATGCATTCCTGCGGATGCGCGCGCTTGTCGTACGCGGGGCCGCCTACATTCCGCTCGGCGATGCCGACAAGGCGCGCGCCGACTTCGACGCCGCGCTCGCCGTACCCGGTGCGGAGCGCTACGCGCATGCGCGCGGCGACGCGTACGCGGGGCGCGGCGCCACCGGCACGATGCGCAACGATTTCAGCGCCGCGGCGAACGATCTCGGCCAGGCGCGCGTGCTGCTCGACCAGAGCGGCGATGCGCTCGGCGTCGCGCGCGTGGACATGGAGTGGGCGCTGCTCGACCACGCGCGCGGTGCGTCGACACAGGCGGCGGCGCGTTTCGAACAGGCCGCAAGGCAGTTCGAGGCGCTTGCCGCGAAGCGGCCGCTGAAGACGGCGCTGATCGGCCTGGAGGACGTCCAGTACGACCAGCTGCAGGTGGCCGCCGCGATGACGACGAGCGACCGCGCCTGGGCCACGCTCGCGGCGGGCGGCGACCCGCTCCTGCGCCGCATCATGAGCATCCAGCGCGTGAAGATCCTGCTCGCCTCGGGCCGGCTTCGCGAGGTGCACGACGTTCTCGCCTCGATCGAGCACGGCAACCTCGACTATCTCGCCGAATCGCATGACGACACGCGCCTGCGCCTCGCACGCACCGAACTCGCGCTGCGTGAAGGCCGGCCCGACGACGCCGCGCGCGAGGCGCAGCTGCTGCCGCACGGCACGTGGCCCGACGGGAGCGACGACGTGCTCGCCGCGAAGGCGTCGCTGTGGCGCCAGCGTGCGTTGCCGGACGAGGCGGCGCCGGTCGCGGCGGCGCCGGTCGCGGCTTCCACGCGCGACGAGCCCGGCGCGAAGGCTGCCGCACCGTGGCGCGCGCTCGCCGAGGCCGAACGCCTGCGCCGCGCCGATCGGCACGCGGACGCCGACCGCGCCTGGCAAGAAGCGCTGCGCCTTGCCGACGAGAGCGGCGGTCCGTTCACGCTGACGGCGATCGCCGCTTCGTATGTCCCGGCGCTGATCGAGGACACCCGCGTGACGGATGCGGCAACGCTTGCCGCCCGCGTGGCGGTGTGGGCGAATGAAGACTACGAGGCCGCGCTGATCCAGCTGCGCGTCGCCCATGCCCTCGGCGAGCGCGGTGCGTGGCAGTCGGCACTCGAAAACGCGCACCGGCTGGCGGGTGAACGCCGCCTGCCGGCCGACCTCGAAGCACCGCCTGTGACAAACGCAAGACATTGATCCGTCACGCTTCGTCACGCGCCTTGCAGGTGTCTTGCACACGGCGCGCCCGGCGGAAGCGGCGAGGAAGGCGAACGGAAGGCCCGTCGAATGGACGCAGGCAGGGCACCGGCCTAGAACCGTGGCTCCGCCGTCCGTACCGGCTCCCTGCCGGCACGCCTTGCCAGCCCAACTACGCCACGCCATGAAACCGACACTCGTTCTGTTACTCGCCGCGTTCGCGGCCACTGCGGCGCACGCCGACAAGGCAGCGCCGACCACGCGTTCCGGATCGCCGCCCGGCTGGTCCGTCCGTCTCACGCCACAACAGCTCATCCACAACGCACGCGTTGCCGATTGCTTCGACCACGTTTTCCGCAACAACCTGGACGGCGACGCCGGCCGAGGTTGCGCGAACGGGGACGGCAGCGGCCTGCAGGCGTACACCGACCGCGCCACGTTCATGGCCGCGCTGGCGCCGGGCAATATCGACAACGCGTTCGACGACGTCGTGCCGGGCATATCGGGCGGCCTCAACTACGCCAAGGCCGGCTACGAGTACCTGGTCTTCACCCAGTTCACCCGGCATGGCGGCCTCTACAACGGCGCCGGATACCTCTCGACCGACCGCGTCGACGATGCCGTGACCCTCTTTTTCCTGAGCGGCGCCCCGGTGCACGCGCTCGGTGCCGACATGTGGCCGTCCGACTTCTCGCTGCGCCGGGTCGACGGCACGATCTCGATCGAGATCTGGCTCGAAGACGGCACCATCGAAACGTTGAACCCCGCCCACGCCGGCGACTTCAACGGCTTCACGTCGGACTCGCCGATCGTGATGGTGATCGTCGACGCGCCCGACCTCCAGTCCGTGCCGCCCGGCGAATCGCCCGACCGCTGGGCGACGCTCGACAACCTCGTCATCGGAGACGTGCCGTGAGCGCGCACACCGTACCTGCCACCGGAACCGCCACCGTGTCCTCGATCTTCCTGCGCGCCGCGCTGGCGCTGACCGGCGTACTCTCGTTCGTCCACACCGCCTCGGCCGACATGGCCGTCAGCGCGACCAGCCCGCAGAGCACCTACCTTGCCGGTCGCACGAACACGTTCGCGCTCGCCCTCAAGCTCACGTCCGATGCGTGGGAAAACGTCGACAACATCCGTTTCGCGGCGCCGGCCGGCGTCACGATCTCGGCCGTCCGCCACATCGACGGCTTCCACACCTGCCCTGACGGCATCCGGCTCGTTCTCGGCATGGGTACGTCGACAGGCGGCTGGGTGCATCCCGGACATCCGAGCGGCTGCGGCTACTTCGGCGGCGCGCCGTACGGCGAACCGCAGGCGGTGGAGGTGGATCTCGACGTCCCGGCAGGCTACGCCGGCAGCCTGCCGCTGACCGTCTACGCCGACGGCGACACCTGCTGCGGCGACGCCCCGCACGACGGCAATACGATGCTGACGTTCGCGCCCGATCCGACCGTCGTGCCCGGCGCGCCACGCGCGGCGGTGGGGCCCGACGAAGTGGTCGTCGCGAGCGCACGCGAGGCGACGCAGTCCGCGCCGCTCGACATCGCCAACGTCGGGGGTGGCACGTTGGGCTATGCCATCGCGATCGCCGCGGGCGACGCGACGAACTGCGCGACGCCGGCCAACCTGCCGTGGCTGGACGTCGGTAGCACGAGCGGTGCGCTCACCGCCGGCGAGTCGGTCGACGCGCGCCTGACGATCGACACGCACGGCCTGGCAGCCGGCACCTACACGGCGCTCGTCTGTGTCGCGACGAACGATGCGAGCGCGTCGGTGCGTCAGGTGCTGGTCACGGCTGAAGTCTCCGCCGATGCGTGCGACGCCGGCGACCGCGTCTTTGCCGACGGCTTCGACGGCCCGGTGCAGGGTTGCGCGGTGATGCGCAGCGTGTTTGCAAACCGCGATGCGTTCCTCGCCGCCGTGGCGCCGGGCTACGTCGACGATCGCTACACGGGACTGCGCACGGGCTATCTCTACGGCCCCACGGAGTTCGGCAACGACGACTGGCGTTATCGCGTGTTCTCGCAGGAAGGCGCCGCTGGCGGCTTGTATCTCTTCCCTGGCGCCGGCGTGCTCTCCACGGCGGCGGCATCCGACCACCTCGTGATCACGTTCACCGGCGCACCGGTTACGGCGCTTGGCGGCAATCTGTACGGCACGCTGTTCCAGACGAACTCGAGCACGGTGATGAACGTGGTGCCGACGACGACGGTGCTGCTCACGCTCGACGACGGCACGACGCATTCGTTCACCGCGAGCGCCCGCGACGCGTTCCGCGGCATCGTCACGACGAAGCCGATCCGCAGCCTCACGATTTCGACGCCCGAACCGAGCGACGAAGGTTTCTCGATCTGGGGTGTCGCCGACAATCTCATCGTCGGCCGCGCCAAGCAGTAGCTATCGACGGGCCGGCGTCCGCCGGCCCGTCAGCGCAGGCGCAGCCGCAATCGCCGCGGCTGTTCCGCGCGCAGCCGGACGACCGCGTCGACGTCGTTCGCGGCGTCGTCCGGCACCAGAAAGTCCTGCTCGAAGCGGAACTCCTGCGCCACCTGCGGCTCGTTGCTGTAGCTGCCGTTGCAGCTGGTCGGCACGTCGCGCCGCACGCCTGTTTGCACGCTTTGCTGCGTCCAGCGGCGGCCCTGCGCATCGACCAGTTCGAGCTGGCACATCAGCAACGCCTTGATCGCCTCGCCGCTCCTGGGCCGCAGCGCGACACGTACGCGCACGAGGCTCGCGCCGTCGGGCAATGCGGTCGGTTGCGTCGTGATCGCACGCGCACCCTGCGTGGCCGGCAGCTGGCCTTTCCAGGTGTCGTAGCGATCGATGCGCCACTCGATGTCGCCGTATTCCTGCATCGCGCCGACGTCGGCCACGGTTTCGACCACCGCCTGTTTCTTCCGGTATTCGAGCCAGCTGTCGCCGCTCGCCGTCCACAAGGCTACCGGCAGCAGCACGGCGAGGGCGGCAAGGCTGCGCCAGTAGAGGCGTCGCGCGCTCATCGGCGCACCAGGTCGTAGGTATCGTGCAGCGCAGGTGCCTTGTCGATGGCGAGATCGATGCGCAGCTCGGCGTCGAGCATGGTGACGAAGCGGTTCTCCGTCAGCGCGAGCGAGGCGCCGGGCAGGGCGTCGGCGGGCAGTTCGAACAGCAGCACGCCGTCGCTCGCGATGTCGGGCTGGAGCTCGCGCGACGTCAGCTGCGGCGGCGCGTTGTAGAACCTTCCACTTTGCTGGTAGCGGCGGCCGTCGCGCGTCACGATGTCGGCGCCGTTGATCGTCACGGGCGCCTGCCGCGCCTTGGCGCTGACGCGTACCGCGAGCCAGACGCCGCTCGTATCGCGCGTCTCGACATCGTCGCGCGCGCCGATGCGCGGGTAGCGCACGACGCGTGCCGTCTCCACGCCGTCGACGCGTGCGTCGAAGCGGCGGCCCTCGACGTAGTCACCCGCGTTGCCGCGCAGGAGCACGGGCGCCATCTGGCCGTTGTAGTTCGGAATCGACGCGCGCATGGCGTACAGCAGCCCGAGCGCGACGAGCAGGTGGAACGTCGAGCGCCAGCGACGGGCGGCGAGCGCGCTCACGGTTTCACCGCTGCGGTGCCAGGTGACGCCGTGCCGGGTGCCGTCGTGTCGGGTGACGCGACTTTCAGCTTCACCTCGGCAAGCGGCTTGGGATTGAACCAGCCTTCGCCGCCGATGAGGTTGTCGCGTTCCTTGTGGATCTTGCTGATCACGACGACAGGCAGCGGATCGGGAATCGCACTGCCGAGCGGGATATCCCACGAGAGCGCGACGCGCTCGGGCATGTTCGGGTGCAGCGAACCCAGGATGCTGCGGTCGCGCAGCAGGAACATGTCGGGTTGCGTCTTCGGCGGGATGGCGGGCAGCGAGAGCTTGATGGCCGAGGCCGTGTCGTTGCTCGACGCCTTCGTGCGATTGGTGAGCTCGAGTTCGATCGCGAGTGCGGCCTTGCCGGCAGGCACGTCGCGGCCGTCGGGCCGCTTCGCGCTCAAGGTGGCGCCGTGCACCACCACGCGCCACTGGCCGGTATCGATGGCCTTGCCTGCTTCGAGCGAAGGCAGCGCCTGCGCCGGTGCCGCCTTGAAGCCGCCGAGAACCCAGGCGGCGATGAGCGCGACGAAACCGAGCACGCCGGCGACGATCCAGGTCGACCTGCGGTCTTCGATGCCGTCGAGCCAGCTTGGAAAAGACAGACGCAGTTTCAGGAGTGGTCTCGCGCGTGACTTCGGCGCGGATTTTCGCACGGGCGCCATGGCGGGGGTGCTGAACGCGTCACCGATTCGGTGCGCAGGCGACACGGTGTGTCGCGTGGTTTGTCACGTGCGGCCGCCGTAGAGGCAGCCGCACGGATTTCAACATCGACTACGCTGGCTCAGGCTGCACGCGCGGCGGCAAGCGCCGGCGCTGCTGCGACGTTGCCGTTCTCGGCGCGCGTCGCGAGCTGGCGCCAGTGCGGCGGCTGCGGCCAGTCCGGCGTGGTGACGCCGTCCAGCACGCGGCGCAGGCCGCGACGGTCGAGCTGCGGAGCGAGATCGGCGATCAGGTCGAGCGCGTAGTCGCGCAGAACGCGGTCACGGCGCAGGACGACCCACGTCGTGCAGACCGGAAACAGGCCCGGTGCCGGCAGCGCCTTGAGATCGACGAGATCTTCAGGCGTCATCGCCATCTCGGCCAGCACGCCTACGCCGAGGCCGGCGCGCACATAGGTCTTGATGAGATCGGCGTCGCGCGCGGTGATCGCGATGCGCGGCAGGAGGCCTGCACCGAGAAACGCACGGCGCAGCGAAGAGTCGGGCTTGAGCGACGACTCGTAGCTGACCAGCGGATATTCGGCGAGTTCGTCCAGGCGCGGCGCGGCGTCGAGCCTCGCGAGCGGATGCGAGCGCGGCACGAGCACGTGGCGGTCCCAGCGGAACAGCGGTACCGCGAAGCCGCCGGCGGGCACGCTGCCGGCCGTCGAGACGAGCGCGATATCGGCTTCGCCGCGTTCGAGCAACGCGAGCACTTCGGCGTCGCCGCTGGGCTTAAGGTGCACGCTGACCTGCGGGTAGCGGCGCTTGAGGGCGGCTACGGTGCGCGGCAGGACGAAACGAGCCTGGGTATGGGTTGTGGCGATACGCAGTTCGCCCTGCGCTTCGTTGCGCAGATTGGCGGCGAGCGCGCGGATGTTGGCGGCCTCGGCAAGGATCACCCGGGCGCGGTCGATGACCTGTACACCGGCGGGCGTGATGCGTTCGAGGCTCTTTCCCTTGCGGGCGAAGATCTGGAAACCGAGTTCGTCTTCAAGCTGCTTCAACTGCTTGGAGATTCCCGGCTGGGTGGCGTGAACCCGCTCGGCGGCGAGCGTGATGTTCAGGCCTGAATCGGCAATGGCAATCAGGTAGCGCAGTTGTGTAAGGGTCATGACGGCCTTCTCTGGGGAGATCGCAAGAGTTCGGAAACGACGGCTACGTTGCGCCAGTAAGTAAACGAGTAATTGGTACAGATTCGATTGAGGGCGTACGTCGGTTTCATTTGGGACTCTCCGTGCTGCAGTGATGCCTGCCCCCGGCCGGTCTGGATGCCGGTCTCGTAGGACAAGCGGGGTTGATACGATCATAACCATCGATCATTTGGCCGTCTATACGGCTCTGCTCGCGCACATGCCGGAAGAGCATATGGGCAAAGCGTTTGCTCACTTCCTTGAGCGAACGGCGGCGCTCAGCATGAATCCACGCCGCTTCGAACGTTCGTTCGGGTCCGAAGCGGTGACGTTTCCAAGCCTGGTGCCGCCATGTCCTTGCCCCGACTTTATCCCATCTTTGCGGACCTTGCCGGGCTGCCCGTCCTCGTCGTCGGAGGCGGCGCGGTGGCCGAACGCAAGGTCGCGGCGTTGCTGGAAGCCGGGGCCGAAATCCGCGTCGGAGCGCCTGTTTTTTCTGCCGCGTTGGTCGAATGGGCGGCGCAGGGTCGCATCCGCCGAATCGACGGCACGTTCAGCGAGGCGTGGTTCGACGACGTGTGGCTGGCTGTGGCCGCGACGTCCGATCGCATGGTGAACGCGGCCGTCGCCGCGGCGGGGCAAGCGCGGCGCGTGCTGGTGAACGTGGTCGACGACGCCGAGCTGTCGAGCTTCCAGGTACCGGCCGTTATCGACCGTTCGCCGCTGGTCGTGGCCGTGTCCACCGGTGGCAGCGCGCCTGTGCTGGCGCGATTGATCCGCGAGAAAATCGAATTGCTGCTCGATCCGGCGCTGGGGTCAGTGGCGCGGCTGGCCGAGCGTTGGCGCGGGCGCATCCGTGGGCGCCTCGTCA
>JAJDFF020000525.1:0-16764 GCA_021527025.2 Geoglossum cookeanum | reverse complement strand
TGCGCCGCACGAAAGATCTATTGGACTTGCCCAAGCAGCAATACCGAACGCGGATCTTAGAATTCTCCAAAGAAGAGCTCGATCAGTATGAGGGAACAAAGAAGATCATGATCCGGGCCATCCGACAAAGGGCTGGAGAGTTAGACGGGAAGGGAGCGTTTGGCATGTTTCAGGCACAACTCCAGCTGCGCATCCTTTGCAATCATGGCACATTCCAGCATCCCTTTTCGTGGGCGAGGCGCAGTTTACTAAACGAGAGGGAGGATGCACTATGTTCCATGGGGCAGAACGGCGAGATCAACTGCTCGTCGTGCAGACAGCGCATGCCAATCCTAGATTCGAACAATGTGCATCGGACGTATGTCGACAAGTGCGCACACGTTCTGTGTTCGGAGTGCTGGAGCGAGAGCGCCGAACACAGCGGCTGGGAGGAGAACACGGCCCCACGTTGCCCACTATGTTTCCCCACCGGCGTACCTACGAGCGCAGATGAAGTCAAATTCAGCTACCCTAGCGAGGGTGGACTATATGACGATTACTTTCGGCTCCAGGGCCATTCCTCCAAGGTCACAGCTCTCATGTCCGACGTTCGGGAAGGCCTGTGGGAGAACAAAAGGCAAGTCTGTCAGAGCGACTACTAAAGAACATCTCGTCGCGTTCTGACACTTCCATTGTCATAGCATAATTTTCTCCTGCTGGACCCGGACCTTGAACCTGATTGCGAGATACCTGAGCCAAAAGGTGATACCCTTTGCGCGGATCGACGGAGCGTGCCCTCTCACCCGCCGACAGAAGATCCTCGACGACTTTGCTAGAAATCAAACAATGCCCGTACTCATCATGACAATGGACACCGGCGCTTTCGGGCAAGTACCCCCTATCTAGATTCCCCGCTAGAACTACAGCACCAATAACCCCCCCCCCCCCCCCAAAACCCAGTTCTCATTCCATACCCGACCGGTCAACGATCTAACTAGATGGAGAAGTTTAAACCTCACGTCGGCGAATCGCGTCTTCATAGTGGAACCCCAATGGAACCCGAGTGTCGAGAGCCAAGCCATCGCTCGAGCGCTGAGAATAGGACAGGGGCAGACTGTAGTCGTCACGCGGTATGTGATGAATCGCACGATTGAACAGGTATGTATAGGAGGCGCAGTCCCAAAATAAAAACTAAAAATAAAAATAAAAAAGTGGGTTGGTTATGCTAACGCAGCACAGGAGATGCGGTCACAGCAGGACCGGAAATTGAAGATTGCGGAGGTGTTGGGGAGCGAGGATCTCGTGCGGTGCAAATAGCTGTAACACACAAACAACACACACTCTCCAATTAGATATTCATCGGGTCTTATTATGATCCAATTTTTCTCCCTTCCCCTTCCAAGTACGTAGACCAATAACAATATTTATCGTGCCGAGGAATATGCCTGTCTTAGCCTAGATAGTGCACTGCAATTCCAGGGTCACTCGGAGCGTTTTACAAAGGCAGGCGGCGTTGAAATCCGACCATATTCTTGAAGCGCGACTTCGACTGTAAACTTACAAAAAACTTTTTTCCCGTGGGATTGCAGACTAACAATTTTTGTTTCAGTAAATAAATGGTCGGGACCACCACCCACAAATCTCAGCACTAGCCCACCTACAACAAGCATCAACGAGAGTTTGAAAAAAAAAAAAAAAAAAAAAAAAACCTATCCCCAACCTGCATTCCCTCCCCACGCGCAAAAGAAATTTGATCCGTTTTTTTTTTATTTTTTTTATTTTTTGTTTTTCTTTCTAGTTTCACACACTCTGCACTGCAATTTTAGCGTCAACAGAGGGGACAGCGGTGCCACAAATGACACATCCATCCAATCAAAGCCCCCCCCCGTAGCTGGCAGGGTCTCGATGGGCATTTGCCACGTAGAATGCCTTGTTCAGCCCCGCCCCCCCCCAGCCGTAGGGTTTATGACAAGCACTGCAGTTTTAGCGTCAACGGAGCGAACAGACCGGGATAAAAAAAAAAATAAAATATACTCACCATCTACGCCCCACAAAAAAAAAAAAAAAAAAAAGGGTCGCAAATCCCCCCCCCCCCCTCTCATTTATTTATTTTCATATCCATTTTTCCCCGCAAAAATATGCTTAAACCGTTTTATTAATTTTTTTTTTTTTTTTTTTTTTTTGCGATGTTCCGAGCCGAGAGAAGTGGGGTGGTGGCGGAGGGGAAGAAGGCTGGCGAAAAACCTCGCAGCGGGCTGTACAAGTCACACTCACGTGGCATGGCTGTTCGCTCCATTGACGCTAAAATTGCAGTGCAAGTCCCTCAGGGCGCAATTCACTCAATCAAACAAACGCTCCCCCCAGTAGCTGGCAAGATCTTGCAGCGTAGAGTGTGCCTTGTTCAGCCCGGTGCGAGATTTTTCGCCACCACCCCACTTCTCTCAACTCGAAACACTGCAAAAAGATTAATAAAATGGTTTATGCATATCTTTGCGGGAGGAATGGGTATGAAAATTAGTAAATGAAATAGATAAAATGAGAAGGGGGGTTTGCGACCCTTTTCCTTTATTATTTTACCCCCTTTTTTTTTAAAAAAAAACCACAAGGGGAGGGAAGAAAAGTCGTTCTTTTTTATTTTTATTTATTTTGTTTTTTTCGCAGTGCAAGATTGTGGAGCAGGATTCGACTAGCTAGAATTCTTGGCGCGGGTACCTCGCTGCCGCTCGTTTTTGCGTAGTATAGGACACGCGAACGAGAGCATTGCGCATACTACTCGCCAGCACCGATAGCTCTCCACAGTACCCACCAACAATCGACCTACCTTTCCCTTAGCAAAGACCAACAGATTCCCCAGTAAATAAACAACTCTCAAAAATAAAAATAAAAAACACAAAACTCCCTATTTTACCTGACGATGATGGAAGTAATGATCGAAAACATACATACATACTGAAGCTAGTGCGAAAAAATAAAAATAAATAAAAATAAATAAATAATTGCCGTCCTATCCAAGTGCAGCTTGGGTGGTGTGGAGAGTATCGGTGCCGGTAGGGTCTATTCTCAGCCACCGGTACTCAGAATGGTCTTGAGTATCGGTGCCGGTAGGGTCTATTCTTAGCCACCGGTACTCAGAATGGTCTTGCACTGCAATTTTAGCGTCAACGGAACGAACAGACCGGGAAAAAAAATAAAAATAAAAATAAAAATTACTCGCCATCTACGCTCCGCAAAAAAAAAAAAAAAAAAAAAAAGTGGGTCTCAATCCTCTCTCTCATTTATTTACTTTCATACCCATTTTTCCCCGCAAAGATGTGCTTAAACCGTTTTATTAATTTTTTTTTTTTTTTTTTTTTTTTGCAATGTTCCAAGTTGAGAGAAGTGGTGGAGTGGAGGGGGGGTGGTGGAGGAGAAGGCTGAGGAAAAATCCCGCACCGGGCTGAACAAGGCACACTCTATGCGGCAGGGTCTTGCTAGCTACTGAGGGGGGGAGGGGGCTTTGTTCGATTGGGTGAAATACGTCATTTGTGGCACGGCCGTCCTCTCTGTTGACGCTAAAATTGCAGTGCAATCCACTCGGCAGTATTCTCCAAGGTGCAAACTCTCCCCCGCGCAGTGCAAAAAACGAAAACGAAAATCTCTCCCTTGCTACCTCTTTAGGCAAAACCCCCAACACACACTCATTATTTACCCACTTGATTATTATTTTTTTTTAAAAAAAAAATTAAAAAAAAAAAAAAAAAGAGCTTTGTTCTGTATTTTTCATCCAGTGCTGCAGCTCGGCCGGGGAGGAGGAGGAGGAGTACATACAGTATACAGTCGAGTTTGCGTTACCAAGAATATCTCGCGTTATAAGAATATTGAATACGCGGCTCCACCCCAACTCCTACTATAAGAATAGATAAGAATAATCGCGCTAGAAGAATGGAAGTCCATTGCCCCTGACCATATTCTTGTAGCGCGGCTCGACTTGTATATATATATATATATATATATACTAGGCACTGCAATTCCCGGCGTGATACCCCTGCGGCAGGTCGGACCCGGCGGTCGGGTCGGGGTGTGCAGAGTGTGTGTGGCTAGTTGCAATGGGGGCGTGTAGATTGGATTAGATTAGATTAGATTAATTAATTAATCAATTCGTTAGATTACAAAATGTGCGATGGCAAGGGGGGGTTCTCGATGCATGTGCCGCCTTAGGTAGCTTGATACCTACGTAATGTCCTGCAGTCTTCAGAGACCGGGCGTGTTTATTGGTGCTTCTTGTTTATCTGTTGTTACTCGGGGGAAGATAGGAAAACGGAGCGGTGGTTGTTGTTTGGCGGACAAGACCAAAACCAAAACGGAAAAAAAAAAAAAAAAAAAAAAAAAAAGAAAACCATCTAGCTAAATCCGCAGTCTGCTGGTGAGTAGGAAAGTAAATGCTGGGTCCCCGTAGGTTTGATAAAGATTTGATCAGGGGGGGGAGTAATGAGTCGTTAGTCTATTGGTATTGTAAAGAGAGCTACATGCTGAGGTGGTGGCCGTGCTACTTTCGTGATAAAAAAAAAATTTAGAAAAAAAAAAAATACAAAAAAAAGCCCTGTAAAGTACACCTTGGAGAGAGAGAGAAGATATCTACCACGCTTGGGGTGGGAGGGTGTGTGCACACATTGGGAGAATTGAGCAAAAAAAAGGGGGGAAAATAGGGAAAAAAAGATTACATGCTTTCAGTGTCCTGCTGGGGATTTGGGAGATACTTGGGTGTTTCTACGGGGATAATTAAGCTCCGTTGCCTGATCAGTGTGCAGGAACTACGGCTTTACTCTTACGACCCCTAGCTTACCGGAAAGGGCGCATGATGGATATGTGAAGAGGCATTCATCTCTTCATCGAAGCCACTACAACACCGAGTTAGTTCTCCATTCTATCTACTATCCAAAAGAAAAAAAAGAAAAGAAGGAAAAAACACTCACATCCAACCTCCCTCTTCTCCATGTCGAAAACGCCATACATGCCCTTCAAGAATGGACTCCCGAGGATAATAATATCCGCATCATCGACCAAAAATTCACTCGCAGGCCAAAAAGTCGTAATACAAATCAGCCCTAATTCCTTGAGGTCCACCTCGTGCGTGTAGTCAAACGCCGAGATGGAGAAGTTGTAGCCGCCAAGGGTCAATGTCAGCGCGGGCAGTTCTCCGCGGCGGGAGCAGGGCACGTTGTGGTACCAGTAAGGACCGGGTTCGGCGCCGATGGCTTCGGTTAGGAGGCCGGCAAAATCTGAGGGGAGGATAAGCCAGGGGTTGGCGGCGTCGAGAAGAGCAATGTAGTTTGCAGATAGGGGTCGGTGTAGAGGGAGGGCAGTGTCAAAGGTGATGTCTGTTGCGGCGACGGTCCAGAGGTCAGAGAAACGGGATTGTGCTCTGCCTGTGGCGTTTTTGATGGGGAGGGTAATGAGCGGGGGAGTATAAAGGGAGGGGTTTGTATCGCCGAGAAGGAGCTCGCCTTCATCGTGTTCGGTGCGGGGAACCTTGAGGGAAAATAGGGGCGAGGGGAGGAGGTTATTAGACAGGAGTAGCGAAAGCGCGTTCGGGACGTCAGGGTAATCCCCCTTTCTCCAAGGCGGAGCTAGTCCCAGCACACCATCAAAGCCGCCCATGACACAGGCGATACTGTAACACGTTGCGAGTGTCCATTCCTCAAAGAGAAATTCCGGCACACTAAGATCGGAAATGTGAAACGTGTCTTGCGAGGCAAAACCCGCGTAGGTCACGGCTCCCCATTTAACGCTCATGTGGTTCTCATTTGGTTTGTAGGTCGAGGAAAGCGACGAGTTGTAGCGCTGGTATCCCTCTTCGCAGCGGTACGTACACGTGCTTGATGGAACGAAGGTGGTCCCCTCTATTAGGTCCAGCGCGAGAGAGAACGGCTGCGGCGGGGTGCCGATGGAGATGTTGACGGTGTGGACGGGCAGCTGGCGCTGGTTGCGTTAGTCAAGGGATTGCGGTTTGAGCAAGGCGGTGGATTTGCAATACGTGAAAATTCCTCTTACCTTTATTATTTTGATAGGGTGACCGTCTCCATCATGGGGGTCAGGCTGCTGCCCCAGAGGTTGTTGTGTGGCACCGTTTCGGCGGGGGTGTCCTGGCCGGTGCTGCACCGCGCTATCAGAGACTGGAGATACGGGCGGAGGAGCAGGATAACGCACAACCAAACCCTCACTTCTCGACGCACGAAGAGGAACCCTAACCGAACCCGCCGACGCACCAGTCACCAGACCGAACAACGCCACCAGCCACAGCAGCCGCACCACAGCCATGACAGCGCACATCGCGGGCGACTATGGAGAGGATACACTTCCAGAAGAACAGACTCCAGCAGCGCCAGGTACCGATAAAATGGAGTCGAGGCGAGGAGACGACAGCAAGCAAGCCAGTAACTGCCGAAGAAGAACCAGGAAAGGGAAACCGAGCAAGAACAAAACACCAACAACACACACAAAAGCCGCCAGCAGATCTACCTCTCGCCGAGACCAACCTGGTGAATGCCACAACGCCCGAAAAAAGACTCCAGTTATATAGTTTAAGCACGCACCAACGCCAACCCGCCGCGGCCCGCCCGTGGGGTGGGATGCTTATATAACGCTCCGATAACGCACGAGAGCGGTGGCCAACGAAGCGATAAGTCCAGCCTCAGTGGTTGGGGGGCGGAGTTTCACGCGCGCTCTCCTCGGTGGAAATAGCAGGCGTCGTGTGCGCGATGAGCGGGCTTGGACCATTTGGCCTTCCGGGCGGGCTGTCTGGCGTTTATATACGTGGGAGATTTGAGTAGGGGTGAGGTGGGGTGGGGTGGGGAGGGTTGGGTTGGATCGAGTGCGCGGCGTAGAGCAGAGCAGAGCAGGCCCCCAGGTCGATGACAAGATGCGTGGGATGCCGATGCGCTTGCACCTGCGCCTGCTTCCCGCTCTTCCTCCTGCTCCTCCTCGTGCTCCTCCTGTTGCTACTGCACGATGGCCGTTGCGTGTGCGCGGCATAGTGGCTTCGCTTCGGTCCCGGCGAATTGGACATGCGGCGTGTGACGTGATGTGTGATGACCGGGGCGAGAGCTTGTCGTTGTTTGTCATCGTGGCTCATCTTGGCTCTCTAGTTATCTATCTCTACCCTCTATATCTACTCTGTGTATCTACTCTGTACAATATTGCAGATAAACTCTCGCAACAACAGCAGCTTGACTTATCGGTGGCTAAAGCGTATCCTCTTCTTTTTTTATTATTATTATTAACATTACTCGGTATAGTAATAATTACTCGGTATTAGTAATAATTATATACTCGTATTTAACTATTTATGTATCTCGTATATATCGACATCATGTGATGGCCCATAAAATCCTAAACGGGACGGTTTTGGGTGGGTGGGTAATATGCTTGTGTAGTTGTGCCGAGCTGCACAACCGCAACCGGAAATTCATCGACCTGCGGTTCTCGCTCGTGGATGGCTGGTTTTCGTCATTGCTACGTGTGCACCTCTTGGCAGCAGCAGGCAGGGCTCACATATGTACTAGGTACATGTATTATGAGCCTGTACTTCCCTTATTACATGTACAAAATACATGTTCCGTTTGTACGGCCGGGCCCCGTCACAACAACACATGGGAGTGCACCGGTGGAAAAATGAGGGGCATTTCGACAACACGACTAGTAGAGGCATCAAGTGCAATATACAAGTAAACTCTACGGCCGCGCAACACCCGGCACCAGCAGACTGACCGGGCAGCTGAACTGAAAACTGAACGCGCACGTAATCTCAGCATAAGCCACCACCACCACCACCACCACCACTCGACGCGACCCGCCAAGGACGGACAACTCAGCTCCGGCTTGTTTTTTTCTCAGGTATATATCCCGATGCCCATCGCCATCTGCGGCATGCGTACACGCACAAACCCGCGATTACCCTTTCGCCCGACAGCCCATTCCCGCCGCCGTCCTTTGCTTTTCTTTTCTTGTTTTCCCCCGTTCCTGGCTGCTCGTGGCTTCGGCATAAACGAGGGACAGGGGTGCGTAATTGCGGCACCAAGCGACCCCAAAAAGCAAAGATCTTCGTGTTACGTGGGAAATAAAGAGTCTGGGTTTGGGCGTTTTGCCGTGTTTCTCTCTTCCTCAACAGTGGTAGTTTGGGCCCCGGGCCATAGGTGATGATCACGATGAAGCTCTACTTCCTGCTTTCCTTCCTCTCTGTCCTCCACATCGGTGCCTCGCAGTCCCTCATCCAGGCTATCTCTAGCAACCCCAACCTCAGCAACTTCACTTCCCTCCTTAATAGGTACCCTGCCTTCTCGACCCCGTTCCTCAATGTCACTAGAGACGTGACAATACTCGTGCCCAGCAACGCCGCCTTCCTAGACTACCAGCGCCGGTTCGGCCACAGCATCGAGAATCTCGACCCCAAGCTTATCGAGCGTATCCTCCAATACCACACGCTTAATGCGACTGTGAAGGCGCAGGACGTGACAGAGCCAGCGGGCGCGGTGGTGGGAAGCCAGTTGGTGGACAAGATGTACAACGACAGAGGGAAGTGGGCGGAGAGCAATGCAAAGAGCCCGGGGCAGGTGGTTTTTATCTCGTCGGCAGGGGGACTAGTCAAGAGAAGGGGCCTGGTGGCTCGGGAGGTGACAACCGCAGCGGTGACCTCAGGCGCAGGGGCTATAGCGAAACTAAATGTAGTAGATGGAGTTTGGGACGGAGGAGTCTTCCAAGTCATTGACCAGTAAACCCCCCTCTCCCCACAATCCCCAACCCCAGAATCCCCGCACTAACGCCCTGCGGAAATGATCCCCAGCTTCCTCACCCTCCCCATAAACTGCACCAACACTATGGCCAACGTAAACCTAACCCTCGCGCTCGGGGCCCTCGCGAAAACCGGCAAAGCCGACGAATGGAACGCCTACAAGGGCGTAACCTGCCTCGCGCCTACTTCCGCCTTCGACGCCACCGACAACACCACGCTCGTCCACCTCCTCGATGCCCACACGATTGAATCCGCACAATACACCCCGCACCTGCGTGACGGCCAGGTGTTCAACTCGCGGGCCAACACCTCCATCACCGTCACTGTCCACGGCGGCGACGTGTGGTTTGGCGATGCGAAGGTTTTGCGCGCAAATGTCGTTTCCAATAATGGTGTTATTCACGTGTTGGACAAGGTTCGAGATTCCTCCCCCCCTAAGGCGCTTTTTATTTGCCAGCTAACACAGTGTGTGTGAACAAGGCCATAACGCCCAATTCAACGGCCAAATCCACGCCTACCCCTTCCTCGCCCTCCTCTACACCGCCCTCCTCTAAGCCGCCCTCATCAACACCCACCAAGAAATCCCTCGGAAACCCCAGTGCTACTACCCACAGCAGCACCGCCATACTCCTCTTTATTGGATCCTACCTGGCTTTTGCGTTTGCATAAGGTAGT
The DNA here is from genome assembly GCA_021527025.2 of Geoglossum cookeanum. Lineage (NCBI taxonomy): Eukaryota > Fungi > Ascomycota > Geoglossomycetes > Geoglossales > Geoglossaceae > Geoglossum > Geoglossum cookeanum. The sequence goes on along the minus strand of JAJDFF020000525.1, from coordinate 7,343 downwards.
TATCAGATATTTATTAATTTTTAGTTTAGTCGAGGAATCTAATGGAAGAAAAAAAAACAATGTCTTTTTTTTGCGATGTGCCTGCCCTGAATCCTTGGGGTGTTTAACGATCGTTGAATTTTTCCAGGTGGAGAATAGAGTGTTTTCCTGGGTTTATTGGGGTTTAATGGGTGGTTATTCGTTCGTTTTCGGAGCTGGCGGTATGGTATATCTGTTCGCGCATTCTTTTACGGAGTTGATACACTCCGCACTTTGGGGCCACTATACACAGGACTCAAAATATGTGGGAAATACCGGTCGTCAGTATTGCTATGAGCCAGAAATGCTAATGCTATCACGACGTTGACACTTCTCGCGGATGTAGTAACGCTTTGGTGAGGAGGGGTTGATTTAGCGCTAGCAGTGATTAGCTCCTGCACGACTTTGGCACTCCTTGGGGTGGGCCGCAGAACCACCCCACGGTGACCAACGCTTCATACAAGGAGACAACGGCCTAAGATGACGGGAAATTTTCGAGACATTCCCGGCTACGTTCTAGTGTCCAGGAAGGGCGAATGCCATCGCCGTGGCATTCGCGTTTATAACCTAGCAAAACACAGCAATAGCCAAATAGTTAGCCAAGTCTTCGCCATAGTAGACAGCTGTCTAATAATATTACTAGACAGTCCTTTGGTAGATTAATAGTAGCATCGCTAGACTGCAATTTAGGCATACAATATATTTGGAGGAAAGTTGGAGCGGATTTTTGATAAAGGGCAGAGACTGGAGCGTGTATGCATACACTTACTCATGCTAGAAGTCTACTTGCCTTAGCTTGCATGTGCTACTGCAGCTGGAAACACGTTTCTCACCGCTCAATCGTCAGACGGGCTATGGCTGGCTGGCAGCATGGACGGAGTCTTGTGATTACTAGTTCCGTGCCCCTGGCTCCGCGCTGTGATCAGTTCCCGATCCGCAATGGTACGAACCAAATCCACAACCCGTTGGAATTGGGGCATTAATTGTTGCTTGGCCCCTTGTCCGAGCGTCCCAACAGTCTCTTGTTGCAAACAGATTATAGAATAGATTGCTTAAAGACTTGTCCAGTTCTAAGTTGCAAGTTGATACTGGCGTGAGGAAGACCTTTGCTCGCCAAGCACCCAGGGGCAGCACGAATTGGCTGGCTCCTGTTTGCTGCCAACGGGAGAGGTCTCGACCCGCTGCCTTAATTTACATGTGAATATCCAACAGTATTAGCCATTTTCCCTAAGGGGACTGCCAAGGCGTAAAGGCTACAAAAAGTCACCCAAGCCCCACTGAGCTTTAGATCTATCACCGAGCTTCGAATCTATCACCGAGCCCTAGATCTGTCACCAAGCTTTTGAATCTATCACCCGAGCTTATCATTCTGTTTCAAGCCCACCACCATGCCGCCCAAAGACTGTAAAGGGGAATGCGGTGACAAAGACGAAGGGAATCAAACTGCCTTGCCCTTCGTTTCACCCCCAGACAATCTAACTTCTGCACCAAGAACTGAGGGTGCCCAGTCTTCGGCGGACTTTCAGGCCGGAGACCTACTCGGACGCATGGCCCTCGAGCTCGCTATCTGCAATCGAAGGATTGCTACCTTGGAAGCCCAGGTAAACGTCCTCAAGGGCATCAGAGAGAGCTGCCTTGTGGAGAGTGCGGCCGCATATGGCGGCGATGCAGTAGCAGATGCGAGCTTGCTCGCGCCCGGCGGTATGGATGAAGAGTCACTCATGCTCGAGTTATATGGTTTAACTAGTTCTGATGTCATCTTGCTAAGTAAGTAATGACCACCCCCCCTCCTCACGTAAGTACTTGTGTTCTTATACAATGTGCAGGCCGAGCCGGAGATCACGATAGCATCTCTGTCCTAAACGCTCGTGCAACCCTAAGGGCCGGCGGGAGGAAGGGTATCCCCCAGGACATTGAAGAGGCGTGGCGCGGTTATGTGAATCAGTTGAGGCAGGGCCGGGGGCAAAAGCCCAAGGAAGACCCCTTATCCCCTCTTTCGCAAGCGTATTACAGATTCTGGGATGTGTATTTTAAGTGTAGGAGGTAGGGGAAACGAGAGTGTGTGAGGGGGAACGATGAGGGGGAACGATGAGGGGAAACGATGAGGGGAAACCAGAGAGTGTGCGAGAGATAGCGATCAAATATGGATGTGTGCCTTAACATACCACTCTTTGATAGAACAGCTTTACCCAATGGCACGTAAGGCGCTCAGTTGCAATAAATTATTTCCTCCTTACCTTCCTTCCCACCTCGCCCCGTTTACTCTACATAAGTAGACACTCATTTACTTGCCACCCAGCTAGAACGGCGTCACGTGGGCGAGGCGGGGCAATGGCGGGCCTCCTTCTAGCACGCCCACTGCCAACACCAATTCCAACAGGTTTTCCAAACGGACACTTAAAGGATCCGCTCAAAAAAGAACTTGACCTCCAGGGTGATCGGAGGAAGTAAAAGCGAAAGCTGCCCGCGAGACCAGACCCGGCAGCATCATGGTTAAGACAGAAGATTCAAAGGTTCCGTACAGGCAAATTCGGGCGCTATACGATGACCAGACAATCACCGTCTATCAAGCGTATTCAGCCTCCATAGCCGTACCGGCTGTCAGGGAGCAGAAATTGAACGCTTCTCGGGAATTTCTCCTTGGAAGGATGACCTGGATAAAGCCAAGCTGGAGCTGGATGATGTACGTGCTCTGTGACTAGATGATTCCTCAGTAGCCTCTGGCTCAAGCCCTAAATGCATAGGTACCGCTCTGGCTACTCTACCAAAGACAACAGACAGTCGCACATACTAGCTATCAAAATGACACACCAGAACTTCCAACGCCTCCTCTCGCAGGCCCTGGTCGTTTCAGGCACTTCCCTCACAGCATCTGAGAGAGCGAAGCCGGTCCGTGTGCAGTGGGATCCGGAGCGCACACCCTCCCTTGGTGTTCTGCCCTACCGAAGCATCCAGATTGGAATCTCGCAGGCTCTGAGTCAAACATGGGTGGAGCAGTGGATTGAGAGCATCGAAGATGTGACAGAGAATGCGTTGAGGTTGATGAAGGCCGTGGAGGAGAACCCGCAGGTGCCTCTAGAGGTGCTAAAAGCAAAGGGGCTTGTGCCAGATGAGAAAGTGTATGAGGTCCCAGAAGATCTTCAGAAAACGCTCATGATGACATGACGGTGGCCTGTGTCCTCTTCAGAGCATAATCTAGAGTATATATGCCCACCGATATTCCAACCAGTCAGTGTGATTATATGCAAATCCGTACAAAACCACTCGTAGATCTGCACAAGAGCCATTCGCTGATTTAGCGCTTGGAGGATTGACATGCCGATAAACACCGCATAACTACACAAGTCTTGGAGCCATCATCCTCGACGTCCAGCAGAGGTGGGCTGACACTATCTCGATCAGAGGAGTTGTCTCCCTATAGTCGCTATCAGTGTCGCCTCTGTGGAATCATCACCGCGACTTACCATCCCTGTTGCATCAATCCATTTCCAACCGACTCTAGCTGTTGGAAATTGCATCTTCGAGTTTCTTTCGCGATGGAAAAGAGGAGCCACACTAATTGTGTTAGTTCTATTCAGCACGCTAAAACTATTAGCGCGGAAAATTTTTCCTCTATACATACGCCGCTCTGCTACATTATCAATCCAATCGACAACTTCGTTACCTTCTATACTTTTTAAAAGTATACAAAGGCATACTAATGCTGTTGAGTCAAGTCACAATAAGATTAATGCAATAGGCAAGCAATTAAGTTTGCTAGAAGCAGTATTAAGGTCAATTAATTTTTAATCTATATAACGTATTTCACTACCGAGCTGTCCAAACCACTGAGTGGTCCACTTTTGCCAAAACTCTTGGAAGTGTATGTAGCATTCGTCCTGCAGTCTAGATACACGGGCTGAGAGGTCTCTATATAGACCTCATATCAAAGGAACGTCGTGTCGCAGCTATGCTGCTAGCGTAGTCACATAACATAAGGAGCATAAGGAAAAACCAATCTAAGGTCTAGCCAGCTGATCTGGCATAAAGGAGTGACATCTGCGTGCCAATACTTTCGCGGATATGGTTCTTTCAACAAAAACCACCTCGAATCCTATCATAGCTTTTAGATTTTATAATAACTTCTTTCAACAATACACAATCAATTTCTTAAAAAGCTCGAATGTAGCTTGCAATCCAGGCCATCAATCAAGACCAATTTAATAGAGAAAGATTCATAACTGCTACTTATAAAGTCCCTCAAATAACTCTATATGAAAGACATGCTGGAATCTACTCTCAAAACGAAACTAGAATATAAGACTGTATCGCAAATCTTGTGGATATGTAGTAATGTGATAACTTTATTATATGAAATACGAAAACAATACACTTTTGCATATTTCCCATTTTACCTCCCCTCTCATTGCTGTTAAAAATTCTACCTTTACAAACTCTGTTAGACTTTATCTCCAGGAATCAATTCTATGAATATAAATTATATCCTTATATAAGGCATTGACAATAAGACTCTCATAAGGAGGCTTTCAGCCATATTGTACTACTCAAACCACTTTTGACTGCCAGAAGACTCAATGATGTCAGTCCTTCACGATGATAACGAGACTACAAGCAAGTAACCACAAGTGTTTCCTGCAAAAGTATGACATCCAACTTATCTAGATGAATGACGAAAACAATCCCTACTAGACAAAGACGTCATTACAAAAGCAGTATGCTATAAGGATAATGCTATAAAAATAGTAAAGATACCCTATTAATAACATTGCCATTACCAGTAGAAGTCAGGACAATAGGTATAGAGTTATGAGACAAGGTAACTAGTATAGAGCTAGTGAAACCATGTATTTAAGTAGTCCGCTGCCTATAATAGGATAAGCAGTGATTAGTTCTTCTTTTGAAGATATAGAACTGATAGCACTTCTGCTAATTGAGATTACTTCTTTATCACCATAACAATTATATTGCTTCTATGAACACATTATGATTGCATCACATCGAAGCTACTTCATCATTGCTATAAGTTGTCATACTACTATATATCCTCAAGACCTGTACTACAGTCTTACATTCTTACACAATTGCAAAAAACCTAAATTTGATGTGCAGCACCATACAGTACATATTATAATAAAATGAATTTCATATCAATAGTGAATCCCTATCACAAAAGTCATAAGGCAAGTTTTATACTGATGTAAAAGAATAACTTACTATCTAATATATATAATTAAATCTAAAAGATAACTACCAACAAGTTATCGATACTTGTGAACTCTCTTGTAGGTACTCTATATTAAAAAAAATCCTTAAGTAATATAGTATTACCGGTTAGAAATGCAAAAAACATCCTGAACTTATAGAAACTTATATCCTTAAATGACTTACTTAATATCAAGCATATCAAGGTTGAATAACTGAGGAGTGAGGACTAATTTGTTGGAATAATAAATACTCAGTAAAGCAAGAACAAGACAAAAGAGCAGAATAGTACTTTCAAACAACAATATAGAAATAGGATTATGAAATAATTCAGATATATAATACAAATAAAAATATCAATGTTATGGTTTGGGATATATTCTAAGATTAAGAATAATCTGGATACTATATTATCGATTATGATTTTAAGTCCAAAAAGTATAAGTATTCAGCAAAATCTTATCTCAAAATTTTAGATGTAGAGATAGAGACAATTTTTTAGAAAATTAATAAAGGATATGCTTCATGCAAGACAATGCATCGATATATAATAATTATATTGTTAGAGATTGGTTCAAAATATAATGAGACCATGAGAGCTTAAACTACAGAGCAAGCCTGACTTGCATCGCCAAGATTCACAGCTTGCAAATCTCTTAAAAAGACTAATGAGAATGCTTCTTGTAACCTCATTGATCAACACACTTACTGTATATAGGATATGTCTAGAATAGCTATATATAATATGAACCCTATACATAAACCACGAATCTGTACAAACCTCATAGTTTGAAGCCTCACCATACGGTCGCAACCGTACCCCAACTCGAGCACCTATGATCAACTATATAGATCCTAACACAAGAATTGCAATATTACTATAATTACCAACTTGCTTTTCTACTTGCCAGATTTAAACACAATTGAACATATTTGATAGCATTTAAAAGTTAAACTTTTTGAAATGTTTTTAGAGATGACTGAAGATATATTGGAGTCAAAATATGCAAGACAGAGGTTAGAATCTTATATACAATCTATATAGGATACTTAAGATCATGAGTTATTTAGTACATTAGTTGCAAGTATGCCTGATTGGATTGAAGCTTGTATTGCTGCAGATGACTAGTATACAAAATATGAAATAGATGAAAATCTTGAGGATAATTTTACAGAGGAAAAATACTAGATTTTTATTTAATATAAAATAAACAAATATAAGTTGACTAGTACTGTACCCAATCATCTGTCAATAATAATATAACTTCATACTATATCACCCATCTAAAAATCAGTTTCATTAATATTGTAGATGTTGTAATATTTTGCTTTATACATAGTTATCATTTTGCGATAGGTATTGTGGAGGCAGAATCTGAGCCCGGGCGACTAGCTAGAATTCTTGGTATGGGTAACTTACCTACCTCGCTGCTGCTCATTTTTCCGTAGTATGTAGGCATGCGAAGCAGAGTATTGAGCACCCTACCCACCGGCCCCGATACTTTCCACAGTATTGAACTACTTTTCAAAAGTTTCATAAGTGTAAACATTGATTCCAGTCAATTCAATTAGTTTAGATATTATTTCTTTGATATGCAAATATTGTTAGACGAAGCGATACATCCAGTTATATAATAAGATTCAAACTGAGAAGATGTCTTAATATAAGGTACTGTGGAGAGTATCAGGGCCGGTGGGTAGGGTACTCAATGCTCTGCTTCGTGTCGCTACTATCCTACAGAAAACGAGCGGCAGCGAGGTAGGTAAGCTACCCGCGCCAAGAATTCTAGCTAGTCGTCCGGGCTCAGATTCTGCCTCCACAGTACTGACAATAAAGCTATCAAAAGGGAGCTCTCAGCTATATCAGACTACCCAAATGTCAGGAGCCTGCGCTGGTCACAGGAATGCTACACAGTAGGGTAACTCTGTAGGGTTTCCATTACTGTATTTAGTCGATCGACTGAGCCTCAGGAGGAGACTAGCAATCAGTTCTTCTATATATTAGAATTGATTGTAACGGAGCCACGAGAGCTCGGACCACGGAGCAAGCCTTGCTCGCATTGCCAAGGTTCGCGGCTCGCGAACCCCTTAAGAGACCGACGAGGATGCTTCTTGCAACCTCA
>JAJDFF020000524.1:0-16828 GCA_021527025.2 Geoglossum cookeanum | reverse complement strand
GATTGCTCGTCATCGGAAAGCTTCGCGATCTCGTTGACGGAGCGACCCGAGCGCATGATTTCAAACTCATCGCCCTCGTCGGCTCCCATAACCGCGAGACCAAACCCTTCCTGCCCACGGTTACTTTGGATTTTTAACCCATTTAACACATATGACAGTACGCTTTTGTCCGCATCAGAGGAATTGGGGCGGCGGTAAGCGAGAAATACGGCACATTCATGCGCAAGGTCGCGGATCCCATCATCTTCCATACACTCAGCTCCAGATAAAGTTTGTAAAAATAGCTAATAAACACCCTGATCCAAGCGACTCGCCCTGCTCTACTTGGTTTAAGCAATGGCCTTCGGAAGACGAAAAACGCGGTCAGTGATAGCAGTCGCTTCAGCCTTCGGAGGGCTTCGTAAAGCTATATAGCTATAGAAAAAAATCGCAATGTAACTTTGAACCCGAGCTACGACGAACGTGAACAGCAGCGCTATGCACGAGGGACGTCTCGGTTGGGGAGGTTTTGCCGAGGCTTGAGGCTAACGCGCTGCTGTCGGGTTCGGTTTGCCGATCGCTCAGCGCTGAGATAAAGCGGCCGGGCGGGAATCTCAATCCGACATTGTTTCAGCAGGGTATAGAATGGCCTTTTGCGGCATTCCTTCAGCCAGAGAACGATCGGCGGCACGTCGTGGGGGAGACCGCTTGGAGTTCGCCTGGATCCAGAGAAGACATCCGAGCTTAGTCTGAAATATCGTACGATAGTTGTAAGATACATCGCGTAATATGATTTATGGAACATAAGGCTTGGAAAAATCAGAATTGTGTCGCCCTACCTCGAAATGAAACAAGCGCAAGATAAATGGGCTATCCTTTTTGCGGCTGTAACGACAGGTTATACGAGGCCGAGGACAAACGGACAAACAGTGCATAAACACGCTCTACGGCAGAATAGACTACCACAAACGCCAACCTCTCGCTGGCGCGAACGGACCCACGATCCTTTCGACGCCAACGTTAGTAAGAGACCGGTAGTTCACCTGCTGCGCTGTCACTATCGTCACTGAGAGAATACCAATCGATGACATCAAGAGCTTCATCGCACGAAGGGCATGAACTCGGCGCAACCCATCGACCATCACGGCATGACGCAAACAATAAAGCGTTACATTCAGGACACGCGATCCGGACGTCAATATCTTTGCTGAATTTCATCCTGGGCGCCTTTCGTCCGGACGTTCATTGCTACGAACCGGTTTCTCTGGTGAAATCGTGGTGAGACACAAGGGCGCCATGCAGGATACCAGTTAAGCAACGCTAAATCGGTGATCATCTCGATCCAGCAAAGACAAATCCACTCCGTAACGAGACGGCAGTTCAAGAACGAGCGTTTTGTCGCTTCGAACATCAATCTCCATCTCAACTAGACACCGTCCCGGTGACATGCCATCGATCAGACGTCTAAGTGACACCATATACCTCATATCCCTAGCTCGGTCGGTTGAAACGTGGAACGTCACCTTTGAGAAGTTTGCAGGCGCCTTGCGCAGAGGCTGCACAGATCTCAGAGTGAACCTCGTTCTTGTTTCATCCACCTCGCCCTCTACAACGGCGACACATAGGTTCCCCTCCTCCGAAGCGCCCGCAAACGGCTTTCCGTCCATTGAGAATGAGAGGACCTCAAAGTCATCGGTATGATCGGATAACGTCACAAACCCATACTTATTTCCATTCTTCTTACTCCGCCGCGTCTGGACAGTCTGAACCAAGCACGGGATCTGGCCGGTTAGAGCCTGAGAGACTGCTAGTTGGCTCTTGAAGGCTTCGATGGTCATATATCGTTTTGATGACGTAATTGCTCTAAACTGATCCAGCGGATGGCCCGAAAGATAGAACCCTATCGATGTCAGCTCATCCGCGAGGTTCTCTACTAAAGTCCGCCGAGAGCTCGCATTGGGCTCGATTGATCGAATGCCGACTGCCGGCGCAAAAAGTCCACCTTGATCGCTTTGAGATGCACGGCTTAGGGATTTTCCGATATCGTAAAGCATATCGATGTTCTCGGTTAAAAAACCTCGATTGTCATCGATTTGATCTAGAGCTCCAGCTCTGATCAGCTGAAGAATGACGCTTTTCGAGACACTGATTCGGCATACCCGTTCAAAAAAATCTTCAATGCTTTTGAAAGTACCATTCAGCTTGCGCTCGTTGACAATTGTATCCGCCGCTCCGATGCCAACATTCTTTAATGCCGCCAGTCCATAACGAATGGCGAGCAAAGGACGGGTAGATCCATTGTCAAATTCGAGCGAGAATTCGGCCATTGAATGATTTACGCATGGGCTTCGTAGCTCGATCCCCCTAGCCTTCAATTCCTTGACATAAAGTTTGAGGCGATCAATTGCTTCAATATCCACAGTCATGCAAGCACAGTAGAATTCCGCCGGGTAATGACACTTCAAATAAGCAGTTTGGTAAGCCACTTGGGAATACGCGGCGGCATGCCCTTTATTAAAACCATAACCGGCGAACTTTGCGCATTTCTCGAAGATAATCCTTGCGATTTTCCGATCAATCCCAAGTTTCTCAGCCCCTTCGCAAAACTTCTTCTCATGCACCTCCATCTCAGAGGCTATTTTCTTCCCCATTGCTCGACGAAGAAGATCAGCTTCCCCGAGAGAGTACCCTCCCAACTCGCGAGCAATCTGCATCACGTCTTCTTGATAGGTTATGATGCCGTAGGTTTCCTCCAAGACCGGTGCTAGAGCAGCGTGATCGTACTCAACTTCCTCTTCGCCCGTCGCCCTCCTAATGTAGGAGGGAATACTGTCCATAGGGCCGGGCCGGTAGAGCGAAATGAGAGCGATCAAGTGATCGATACGGGTTGGCTTCAAATTTAGGACAAGGTCTCGCATCCCAGCGCTTTCAAGCTGAAATACCCCGGTGGTGTCCGCCTTAGCCAACATCTCAAAAACTGATTTATCTTCGAAATCGAGATCAAGGACATCGATGTCAATGTCGCGCACATCCCTCACGTGCTCTATCGCTGTTGCGATGATCGTGAGCGTTCTCAGACCAAGAAAATCAAACTTAACAAGCCCCGCGCTTTCCGCGTCTTTGTACTGAAATTGCGTCACCGGCATGTCCGACGACGGGTCCTTGTAGAGCGGCACATACTCAACCAACGGCTTGTCTGAAATGATCACTCCCGCAGCGTGAGTTGACGCATGCCTATATTGTCCTTCGAGAGCTTGAGCTACTGCAAAGCATTTTCCCGCTATCGCGTCGGACTCGACCAGCTCACGCAGAGCGTCCTCCTGTTCTAACGCCGATTTGAGGTCCTTCGCCTCGCCAACAAGCCTTGCTAGTTTGTCAACGACAGGGAACGGCGCCTGGATTACTCGACCGACGTCGCGAATAGCGGCTTTGGCTTGCAGTTTGCCGAAGGTAATAATCTGTGCGACAGAATCCCTACCGTATTTCTCACGAACATATTCGATAACCCGCGGGCGTCGCTTTTGACAAAAGTCGACGTCGAAGTCGGGGAGTGACACTCGCTCGGGATTTAGGAAGCGTTCGAATACCAAGCCAAAACGGACGGGATCCAAGTGGGTAATGTTCATGCACCAAGCAATGATCGAGGTCGCGCCAGAACCGCGAACGCCGATCGGAATCCTCTGCATCTTGGCCCAGGTCATGAAGTCAGACACAATTAGGAAATAGCCTGAAAAGCCCATCTTAGAGATTGTATCAAATTCAAATTCGAAGCGGGCTTCGTAGATAGGTCGTAACCGTTCCCCTTCAGCAGTTCCAACTCGGTCCGCGAGTGCCTTTAGTCGTGTCTCAAGCCCTAAGAGAGCTTGTTTTCGCAACTCCTGGTCAGCAGATACTCCCGTCTCTAGGGGATAGACAGGCAGAATTGGCTCTCTCTTCTCGATGTAGTAGTGGCACCTACGCGCAACCTCAATTGTGTTGGTGAGAGCTTCAGGTAAGTCCGAGAAAATTTCTCTCATCTCATCTGGCGACTTCAGATAGTGCTGGTTGGATTTCCGACGTCTGTCTTCTTGGATTTCGAACTCACCCTTGCCGATGCATTGAAGCAAATCTTGATGGTAGTGATCTGCTTTGTCGAAATAGTATACATCATTCGTCGCAACGATCGGTATTTCGGCTTGATATGCCGCAGCTAAAAGCAGCGGTTCGGACACTTTCTCCCACGGTTCTCCGCAGCGCTGTATTTCAATATAGAATCTGTTGGGAAAAATACTTTTGAACTGATCTACCGCAGCTGCCACTACCTCAGCTCGGTCGCGAATATTTGGGAGACTCGAGACCAATCCTTCCCCTCCGCCCCAAAGACAAAGAAGGTCGGACGAGAAACGTTCGATGACTGGCAGACCAACTGCTGCATCTTCGGAGTTAAGATGGAGCTCGCTCAGAATCTTTGAAAGGTTGATATAGCCGCTATTGCTTTGACTTAACAAAACGACGTTATCTTTGATTTTTTGTGAACCGACGCGTCTAACGACGGATACCTCAGCGCCAACAATGGGTTGTACGCCGGCGGAACTGACGTACTGGGAAAACTCAAACCCGCCGAAAAGGTTGTTAATGTCGGTAACCGCTACAGCAGGCACATCATGCGCGCCGAGAATTGTTCCCAACCTCTTAGCTGAAATCATTCCGTTGCTCAAGGAGAAGGAAGAATGCAGACGAAGATGAACGAACGTTTGACTGAGGTTGAGCATAGACAGTTCCAGTGCGCATTGTGAGTATGTAACCATACCCTAAGACGCCCCCTCCTGGCAGACAAGCCAGCGCGGGACCTATGATCGATATTCATAGAGCACTTGCCGGAGGCGAAGCATGAATGCGGCGGTCTTAATCTCCCCACGCCAGAACAGAAGATTTCCGGGCGTTTTCATATCACTTTCAAGTCATCCGGTGGGGACACCACCTGTCGACCTCTCATTTTCACGCTCAAATTGCGGCACCCAACCGCGTGTAAGGCCGCGACTAATACACCCTGTCGCCATGGCGAGTTGCCCCCGAAGGTGCTCGCAGTCGCCGAGAAGGGTTCTGATTGTCGCCTTAAGATCCCCGTGATGCCATTCTATCGCCGCATCTACGGAATTTTCAGTTGGGTCTTTTCCCTGACCAAGTGCCGCCATTCGATCCGTCTCCTAAGAGTGATGCATAATTAAACGTTAGCGTACGCTCGCATAGAGACCACTATAGAAAGTTCGTCGATTCGCTTCAACGCAAATGCAAATCTAAACGGTATTGCCGAATCGCCTCATCGGAATAAACCTGTGGCCAAGAGAACCCGTTCTGACGTTAGATGCGTCCTCACATCAGCCGTGGACGGCGTGCTGCGTTGCGCCGGCGCCGGAAGCCTGGTAATAAAATACAACACTCCCTCTAATTTTGCCGCGTGCGTCAGCGTCGTATGCACGACCAATCCCCAAGGCATTCGCCTGCTCGACTGTCAAATAGCTGGAGAGGGGAAAAACAACATCGGTTCGATCCATCAACTTTTCAAGCATTAAAATTGTGTCGTCGGTCCCAAAGAGCCTCATATGATCTCTTTGGCCAAATCGCACTTCCCGCTGTTCCCCGCTCAGACCGGGGTCCAAGTCCTCATCAAGCCGTCCCTTTCGGAAGGGAATAGTGAATAGATGAATTCCGCCAGGCTTGAGTGCGCGGTTCAAGTCGCGAATTGCCTGCCGGAAGTCTCCCGCAAGATGCTCGAGCACGTGGTTATGCACGATGATATCGGCTTTCGGCAGAGTTTGGTTCGATTGGGTATCCGTGAGATCATGCCGCCTTATCACAGCTGCAGCCGAGCGATAGGTTTCGGGCGCGAGGTCGTAGCAATGGTAGTCTGGATTAAGGCCTCTGTCAGAGAGAGCTATGCGCAGGGACTTTTCAGGGGCGAAATGAAGAACACTTTTTCGAAATTGGGCTCCCGGGACTGTAGAAAGATGTCCCTTAATCATCAGACATAAGTAGACACTCCGAGCCCTGCCGAGACTCATACAATTCGAACAAAGTTCGCGCTTTCGCCCACGAAATTCGGTGAAAACGGAGACCTCTGAACAAATGGGACACAGATTTGCTCCGGAACTTAGCGTCTGCAATCTAGACGTCAATGCAGCAAAAAGATGCACGTTGCAACCTCCGCAGTTTAATCGATTGCGTACCAACTCGAGGCGGTGGCGGTCGGATACGCTGTAGCAGTATTCATGCGTGCGCCATAAAACCTTTGCGATTATTTTAAGATAGACGCATATTCTTAGTAGAATTTACAGCAGATTCCAGTTACAAGGTCTACAGGTTTTTCTTCTTCGGAGTGAATAAATTGCTTAATGCAAGTGAACTTCAAGATTGCCTTGACCAGTCAGACCCAGGTCTAGATGTGACGACGGTTTATTTTCCGAAAATCGATAGCACGATGAACGCTGCCAAAGACCTGGAGGATTCAGGCGTGCAGGTGTCCCGCAGAACGCTGTTTTTAGCGGACGACGAGCGTCCGACAGGAAATAGCGGAAAGTGGATTAAGAACGATGGCGACATTGCCTTCACTTACGTAGTTGAGAACCCCCGAGATTTAAGAGAGCATCGGCTGTTTTCCATGGCGATATGCATTGCCGTGATAGATGCAATCGAGACGAGCACCGCCGATCAGGGTGCGAGGTCCCTATACTATAAGTGGCCCAACGATGTCTATGACATCAAGGGCCGCAAGCTTTGTGGTGTTCTCACAACATCCGCTGTTAACGCTGAGAAAAATGAATATCTTGAAGCGCACAGGGGGTTGCGGATAAGCCAAAACTGGATGCAGCTTGGGGTTGGAATTAACGTCACTCGGAAGGAATTCGAGTTCAGTAGTGGAATCCCCTCCACGTCAGTAGAGGAGCTTTGTCCGGAATCTCCAAAAAATGAACTCTTAGTCGCAAATATCATTCGTAGGTTTCATGACCTTCTCTCTCTTCTGGAAACCCACTATGACCGTTTTGCCCAGATCGTCGACGAGAGGTTGTACGTGGATTTAGATCGGAGTGCCATTATAACGGTTACTGGCTTAAAGAATGAACTTGATATAGATCGACTTTCATTCGCTGCTACTCATGTAGCTACGGTGTCTGATGGCTTCATCCTCCGAAGTCGGGGAGCTAGTAGCGATTTTAAGATTCCGTTCGACCAAATTGTTCGGATGGTGCCCGGCCATATCCTTTAGAGCTTGGCGCCACACTTCGAAGGTCGCTCATCAAGGCGGCTTTGCCTGAGAAACGTAGTTAACTTTACTTTCTGAAGGGAAAATCACAATGCGCCCGCACCTCTCAACGATACCGGTCATATGTTGGTTTCAAGCGCCCAACCGTTCAGTGGATCGCCTAGCAGTCGATATTTCGCTCGATCGAAGCTCTCATAGAAGCGGCCCATTTACCGTGCGACGTCCATCTTGACTATTCGGCTGCGAGCACATCACTTACTATGCCTGCTGACGTATGTCGGCAAGGGTTACAGCCGTAGCTTCATTGCAAACTACGGCAATATTGTTTTGCGGATCGCGCAGGGCGAAGGAATACTCGTCGTCGACGGACCTGACGACATTTGCGAGCCGCTACTCTCAAGCGCAGATGCGCACTGCTGGCGGCAAAGTGTAAAATTACGGGACGCAGAAGCGTCGTACCAGCTCGGCATTAAGCTGCGAACGGACGCAATGCCTGGATCCAAAATCGTTCTTGATAGCCAAGCGATTGCATTTCTGCGCACAGCCTTCGCGGAGAGCGCTATTCGGTCGCCGTGCGCTGGTTGCAAGTGGTTCGACCTGTGCAGCTCCATTGCCGCAGACGGCTACATCGATGCCCACTTAGGAACAGCAAGCCGCAAAAATAGAGAGTTCAATAGCGACTAGCAATCAACTTCAGGAGCACAACAATGATGCGCGCGGTCTATACGATTTCACCTTCAGGTGACAGTTTGGCAACCCACGCCGCCATCGCAGCAAAAAGCCAGACGCTCTCTCGCGCCACTATTCCAAACACCCTTTACAACGGGATAGCCACCGCGGGCCCTGCGGAAACAGTATGCCTAAGTACGCAGACAGGCCCGGAGTTCCCTCAAGCCGAGTTCCTAACAGAGGAGGTCTATCGAAAACATTCGAGATATTTGATGACGGAAGAGGTTGCATGCCGAATGCCGCTGGCGGAAACAATATTTGTACGCTCACAGGACATGACTTCTGCTTTCGGCTTTCCAAAGGAGAATGTTGTCGACTGTTCAAAGTGGGTACGGGAAGTTGGAGGCATTTTATCATCTAAACAGATCGAAAGTCTTCAACAAAACGGGCGATACCTAGACCGCAGTCAGTTTGACACAGTTGGCACACTTCGGCCGCCTCGATACGGTCGAGCTGCGGTTGTTTCCACCAGGCGCATCTCGGAGGTCGGAGCATCTCTCCCCTGTGGCGATGGATTGCTCGATATAAAAGGGTGCGGCATTTCTCTTGCGAAGACCCCAGTCAATGATCCGTCAATCGGAAACGGCATTTGCTTCCTCCATCAAGGAATTCGTGAGTTTATAAATTTTTACATCCTTCGAGAACTGTCGTTGCGCACAGGCTCGCCATTCGACGTTCTTCCACTGTGGGCATTAGTAGATTTGGGCATTGCCATCCAAGTTCCCAATCTGCCTCCGTTGCCGATCTGCACAATTATTAGAGCCCCGCACTTTCGAGATCCCGAAAACTGTGAGCGCCCCTCACTTGGATCGGAGATGCTCTCGCGGAAAGTCGAGATCGAAAGGTTTCTCCAGTCTTTTGGAATTAGCTCAGCCCTTAATGGATTTAAGGTCTGCTACGAAGGAACCGATCTGCGGCTCTGGCATGATCGAAAACGCTTCAAACTCACGACCTCGGAAGTAATAGCATTTGCAGACCGGAAGGGCTTAGACGTTCCGGGAGAGACAAGTGGAATAAACATTCAGTTGTGCGATCGCTCGAAATGGACAGATCGAAGTCGGACATTAGTTGATTTTCTCCAACATTATCGTTGTGTAGATGAAGTTCCACACCGCCTTTCCGTGGCCCTCTCACGTGACGGCGATAACTATTGGGGCGCAACGCTTGTCAACAAAGATCAGCATCCGAACATCGAGGGAATCCGCCACTTCTTAGGCGTTGTTGACAATGTCGAGCAATTCTACAGTGCAGAGCAGTACAGATGGATAAGGCAGTGGCCAGGGCTTTTAAGTAGAAACAGAAAGATAAGCGTGTTGTCACTTGCGTTAACCCACGACTACATGTTCGGGACGCTAGACGGTTCTGCGATGCATCAAGCGATTAAAGATTTCTCTGAGGGTTGCCTCAGTGCCATGACGAGTGAATCTTAGGGTTGTGCTCAACAAGTTTTCTCGAAAGTGAACGTATAGAAGACCGTTTCTAACCTTGGGAAATGACATGGCGGCAAGCATAAGGGGGCAGGAAGGGATCGACACATTCGATAGCCCGTGGCCCAACGTTTGTGATCCAAACCGGGGCGAGTACAGCCTTATTCTCTATTTTGCTAAGCAGATGAAGGTCCCACTTGTGTATTGCGCATTTGCGGGCATTCTAGCTGCGGGAACCAATTTGGTGACAATCTGGGGCGTTGCGCGGATTGTCGGTGAAGTGGGTCATCATGGCAAAGAAACGCTCGCCAATCACGAAGTTTATTTGACGGCAGGTGTTATCCTCATTCTTTTGGTCGTGGATCCATTCGTACAGCTGTTTTCAGCAAGGCAAACTTCGCGCAGGGTCTCCTCCCCGGCTGTTCTTGCCGTTCTGTGGCAGGGATTTATTACGCTCCAGCGCCAAAATGTATCCTTTCATAATGAGAATTTAGCAGGTCAATCGATTTCTGCGGTGAAGCAGACCGCGAAAGCTGTCCAACGTCTTCTCACGTTGACCGTGGATTTCGTACCACGCAGCTTGGTGTTGATCCTCGGTAGCGTTTTCCTCCTAACGGCTTTGGCTTGGCAGCTAACTATTCCGATTTTTCTTTGGATGATTTTGATATTTTGGACGACATGGGCAAGCGTCACGGCCCAGACAACGAAAGCACAGGAAATGTCCCAATTTGAAAACTGGACATTTGGCAGCTTGGTAGATTTTTGCGCGAACATAAGCCTGGTAAAGACATTCGCAAACGAACAGTACGAGGCAGCAAGGTTCAAACGTACGCTAACCCATCACCTAGATGCTCTAAATGACTACGATGACGCCATAACAAAGTCGAACTTTCTGTTGAACGCAATCAACGCCGTGATGCTTACGCTTACATTGGTAATTTCAGCATTCGGAATATATTCTAAATGGTTTGGTGTCGGAGAATTTGTTGCGGGCATGATGGTAGTCCGCAATCTTTCGAACTACTCGCGTTCTTTCGTGGGTTTCACGCAGATGCTATTTAACACTCTTGGCACGATCAGAGCGTCGGCTCCACTGCTCTTCACAGGCGCCGATAATCGGGATGATCCGAGCTCCGAAAAGGCTATTCCGTTCGGCAATAGAGACGTTGAGTTATCCGAAGTGACATTCGACTACCCCAACGGGGTCAGAGCCTTAGATAATGTCTCTCTTTCGATACAGTCAGGTGAGAAGTTAGGCATTGTGGGAGCATCCGGCGCCGGTAAGACCACGCTAGTAAATCTTCTACTCAGACTTTACGAGCCTTCTCTGGGAACAATCAGAATTGGCGGACAGCATATACAATCTGTGGCGAAATCCGCATTACGGGCTGAAATAGGCGTTGTCGCCCAAGATACCGCATTGTTTCATAGGAGTATCCTGGAAAACATCGCCTATGGTTGCCCTGAAGCGACTGAGGAGCAGGTTGTGAATGCAGCAATCCAAGCGCGCGCGCACGAGTTCATCTTGCAGCTGAGGGATCGCGACGGAAATGTAGGGTACAATGCCAAGGTTGGAGAGCGCGGAGTTCGTCTTTCCGGCGGGCAGCGTCAGAGAATTTCCGTGGCAAGGTTGATACTAAAAAATCCTTCTATCGTCGTCCTGGACGAGGCGACGTCTTCACTCGATAGCCAAACTGAAGTTCTCGTACAGGACGCGATAAAAAACTTGAGTCAAGCCAAAACCGTAATAGCTATCGCGCACAGGCTATCAACAATCATGCAAATGGACAGAGTTATCGTACTCGAACGAGGAAGGATCGTTGAGGAGGGGCGCCCCGGTGATCTAATTAAAGCGAGAGGGGCGTTCTCAAAATATTGGACGACGCAATTTCAGAACGATTTATGTCGAGATTTTGAGGTGTAGCATCTCCAATACCTACATTTACAAAGACCGTTACACGCATAGAACGGTTAATTTATGGAGATCAGAGTGGAGAGAGCTGTAAGCACCGATTTTCTTGAAACAACTGCAGCTTTGAGTTCGAAAGAATTTGAGCACATATGGCGAGTTCGTTCGTTAATGGAAGGGAAGGTCGCCCCGCAAGTTGATGGATGGTGGGCGAGAAAGCAATTCCGACATGAAATAGTTGCGATGTTTTCTCGAAAAGGAGCGGGCGTTTGGGAAACAAACCGCTCCAAAACTTCGCATCAAGTAAGAGGTTTGACTGTCATGGAGATGGCGAGAATCGATCCGTCGGTAGGGACGTTGTATTCTGTACAGCAAACTCTCGGCGCTGGTTGCGTTTCAGCTTGCGCTAGTGCCTCGCAAAAACGTCGCTGGCTTCCCGACATTAGACGGTGGAAAAAAATAGTCTCCTTCGCTCTTATGGAAGTGGATGTGAGGACCATCACGGAGGGCAAGCTAAGCACCACGTGCTGCCGCAATGGTGACAGCTGGATACTCGCCGGCAAGAAAAAATGGATGGGCACGGGAAGCTTTGCCGATTTGCACCTGATTTGGGCGCGCGATGTTGACAGCCACCAGCCGAAAGCATTTCTTGTCCATGCGGACAATCCCGGCCTGTTCGTGCAGGAAATAGATAACAGATTGTCGCAGCGGGTGGCACACAACGGAATCCTTGCGTTGAGCTGTTGTAGAGTTCCGGAGAGCGACAGATTGCAGGGCGCCAATTCAGCAGATGAGCTGTCCGAAATCCTAAAGATTAGCCGTGTGGGAGCCGCTTGGTTTGCCACCGGTTGCCAGATGGGTCTCTATGAGAGAGCCCTAAAATGGGTGAACTCTTGGCCGGGTGCCTCAACAGAGGCGAGCCACTCGTCACTCATTCGACAGTTTCTTGTCGAACTTTTAGGAAATCTCACCGCGAGCCAAACACTGATGCTACGGCTTTCGCAAATTCAAACTTGCGGCCGCTTGTCAGAGGAGCAGTCCTCGCTCGCAAAATCCTACGCCTCTTCAAAAGTTCTCTTCGCCCTGAAGAGCGTCAAAGCACTTGAGGTCGAGGTTGATCGCCCCTTCAGCTTCGAAATGAAACGGTACGTCGAAATTATCGAAGCGCTTTACGGTCACGAAGGCGAACGTGGTATGAACGTCCTCTCCTTAGGAAAAGCGCTTATTGCTGAAGCCAAAAATCAAATGCCAGAAGCTTCCATCGAGATACGTCGATAAAGATAGTATCTGTCGCTATCTACATTATCAATGTGCATGGGTCGCAGAACAGCGCTGGCCAATTCCAAGCCGCTTAATACAAAGCCTCCTTCGCCAACCAAATCAGCGACAAGCGATGGAAGCCACGTCACGGTTTCTCTGTCGATAATTTCGTCCCCGGCGCCGATATCGACATGCACAAGCACGGCGTTGACCCCTTTGAAGTTTCGTCCGGTCTCCTTTATTTCTCCGGACACAAAAGCACGTGGAGCCGCTGCTCTGAGCTTTTTCGGCCATCCATCTCTATCGAACACGATGATCCGCTCCGCTCCATAGTGTTCGACCAAATGGTCATATGTTCTACCGTTGCCAAGCCCAAGCTCCAAGATCAAGCCGTCGGGTGGGACGTGTGTTTTGAGTTGATTGAGTGCGTCTCGTTGTGCAGACATTCGGCGAATAAAACTGTCTAAGCGGCTCACTACGAGTTTCCTTTGATGAGAAAGACTTAAACTAGTTACGAGATTGGACGAATGAGAACGGACTACCGTTCATTCCCTCGACTGCTTCGAGAGAAGCGAGAAGAAAACTTGCTTCCCTGCGGCCACCAACGACGCAGTGGCCGTGGGATGCGCCCCCACTTCTTTCACTGCTAATCCATTTCTTCACGATTACGGCGGAGCGCCAATTCACTTAAACGCCAAACTTTCCGCAGAAGCGGAGAAGCCCTCCTATCAATTGTCCGTTGCTAATTTAAAGTCCCGTTTTGTGAGGCGAGTGAGGACAAAATCTCAATAAACCGCGATACGATGATTTCCATGTCATCTCGATTGTAATAATCACGCGAAAACTCAACGATTCCTCGTAATCCGTCGTGTCGTTCGTCAAGCTCCCACCGCATGTTTACTTTGCTAGATTCAAGCCTTTCACCGCGCCGCCTGACGTGATTTGAGTGGAATACATCTGAGCATTTCAACCCCACGAGACCCATCGGCTCTCTTGAGATGTCATTCAGCGCAAACGCATCTTCATACGGACCTTGGTGAGCCTCCAGGAGCCCATTGTTTCGCATATCCTGGACGACGTCCTGAATCGGGAGATCTTGGTTCTCCATTGCCGCGGCGATCGTTTCATTCGTCATCGATACAAAATCTGACAAGGAACGCGTCGGAACCATATTCAAACGGATCACTACTCTGTTGGCGATAAAACCAACCAAACCCTCTAGCTTAGCCGATGTCCTGGCAGGTACCATCAATCCAACGTTGATTTGTGTCTTTTGATATTTCTCGTGAAGCAAGATTGCCAAACCACTCAGAAGTGGGCCAGACAGACCGCCAGCGTAACGCAACCCTGCGCTAAAAGACCTTAGTTGAGCTACCAACTCGGATGGGATGTGGACTGCGATGTCATCGACTGCACGCAACTGGGAAGCAGAGGTCTGCAGGCTCCGGAGCGGCACCGTTTGATCAGCAAGGGACGAAGCCCAAAATGCACGTTGTCTTTCAAGCTCCCCACTATTCCTTCTCCTTGACATATCTGCAACATGATCAGCGAAATCGTAGTTGATTGGATCAAGCTGGGGCTCTTCGGCAAGAACAAAGGCGCGGTAGAGTTCTGATAGCTCTCGGAGAACGACAGAAGCCGACCAACCATCGCTCATCAGGTGGTGAAGGCTGACGATTAACGCGTAGCGCCGTTCATCCCACTTCAAAAGCCTGACGCTGAAAAGGCCAATTTTTTCCGGAGAAACTAGATCACAACCAAACATTCGTTCTAGTTCGATAACATCCCTTTCATAGTTACGCGATTGCTGCTCTACGACCAGGTCGTTAGCAATAAAACTCACTGTTATGTGCCGAGGCATCCCGTCACGGTGCAACCTGATAAACGAACGTAGCGAGGTATGACGCTGCGTCAACTCAGACAAACTGGCTTTCAATGCGGAAACATCCAGAGGGCCTTCGATCTTTATTACGGCTGTATCGGTCCGACGTAGGTCCGTTTCAGTCACATCGCTCGGCCACGTCCCTCCCTCAAGCCGATATTCTGTATTCAGCATGCGTTCCTGTCCTGGGGAAACGAACGATACTCGCTCGACCGACGGGATCGATACAACTGGCATGCCGCGAGCGGATATACTGTCGTGCTGTCCAGCTGTTTCCGATGCGCCGCAGACCAGCAAATGCAGGAGGACTGGTTCGCCATACCCGGTGAACAAGCGGCCTATACGCTCGAAGAGAAAGCCATGTAGCGGGCAAATTGCGATGCCGGCAAAAACTGCCGCATTGCAAAACATCATGCCGATCTGTCCTGCAAAAGCACTTTTCTGGCACACAAAGTGTTCAGGGAAGGCTCCATTATCGGTTACGACGAAGAGAGTGAAAGCTGTTTGGTCGGCTAGGTGGTTATTCGCGTAACCAAAATGAAGATTGGAACTGATATCGATCCCGAGCATCACGGGAGAAAGCACCTGACTTCGTAGATCGTACCTGTAGAGGCCATATTGCAACCCAGCCACTCTAGTCGGTCTGACGTGTACATACAAATCAAACCCGCCTGACAAGTAATTCAAGGAGTGCATCTCGGCAGAAACGTGTTTTAGCATCTTCTCGATAACAGCCGCATCGATCTCAGCGGTGCCAAATTGTCTCGCAGATGACCGTTGGAGATAGCGTTCTAGCGGAATTGAACGTTGCCCGAGGGAAACTGGAACAGTCGCTTCGTGACGTCGTCGCACCTTATCTTTGAAGCTTTCACGCTCGCATGGCTCACTGAGCGGTGCTGAAGGAGCGGCGTGAGTTAATGCTAAGAAACTCCGTGCACTGGGTCCACCCTGTCGTAAATGTAAGAGAAGATTCCGTTCCAACCCCCGGATTGTAGGATCGCGAAAAAATGCATCGATGCTTGGTCTTATTCCGAGCTTCTGTTCGATGGAATTCAAAATTCTAATGGCGTCAATTGATGTCAGTCCACGAGCCAAAAGATTCGCTGTCTCATCCACATTTTCCTTTACCACAGCTACCACCGCGCCGCGAATGTCGTCGATCAAATTGCCACGAGCAGAAGATACGACGTATTCATTGATCGAAGAAGTGTCTCTCAAAGCGATCCCCTTCACTGGCAACCAAACACAGATAATCGATTTGACAGCGGTCTAAACAAAAGAAGCAACTGTCAGCACTCATCAGCCCACACTAAAGCTTCTTCAAGCAGAACGAAAAATGCCCCCCCGATTCCAATGTTAGGAATTCGAAGCCCCAGTCTCTATCGACGCAGAATTTCGAACATGCTTGAATAACCCCGTACAATTTTCCCCGAACAACGTTTCCCACGCAGAAATCGTGCCCCGCAATCCGCCCTCCCGACTTTACTTTCTTCTCACATACCGAGAGCTCCGCCGCAGTGTTATCGTAGCGATGGTTGGTATCGATATAAACCCAATCAAAAAAGTTATCGGGGAACCCGCTCATCGCACTGACTGAGTTACTTACAACTATTTCCACTCGACCGGTCGCAACCTCGTTTCTGAACTTCGAGCGGATCGTTTCCAATCCCCCTTGATATCGATCCTTTTCCCAACTGTCGATGAGGTATAGCTTCCGCGGTGCACTCAGTTCAAGAATCTTTGTCGAGAAATCGCCACTCGCAACGCCGAGCTCTGCGACAAGCCCGCCCGCGGGCAGTTTGCTCAATAACTCCTGACGATTGGGAAGCACAGTACAACCCACCGTGTGCCGAATGTCTAGGTTTGTTCTCGGGAGCGCTGATCGTATCGCCTGCAATTCATGCTGCAACATTACTTGATATCCTTTGTGACCGAGTAACACTTGGGTCCGCTCGGAGATCCAATTAAGGACAATCGAAATGTCGGAAGGCGGCTGCATTTCGGGTTAAGCATTGAATCTCTCACTCGAACGATTTCGTAAGGCGGAAAATTAACCGACGGGGACCACTAGTTTGACCAGCTGTTCCGGAGTGTACAGTTAAGGGCCTGAAGCAGGGTGCTTTCGCTCGTCAAAAATCGCCTTTGGATTTCGCAGAACGTCACTGTGTCCGCGGGACTCAGGCGCATCTCGTTTTCAAGTGCCTCCTGCCGCAATAGTTCGACCATGTACCCCGCCTCTAGTGCCGCCAGTTTAATAGCTTCCTCACCATAGAGTGGCGCTGAGTTTCGAAGCTCGGTTGTGAAAAATAAAATCAGGTCTTCGTCATCACATATTCCCTCGAAGTGCCCGGACCCTATTGCCCCCGTCACAGGTAAAAGTGCGTGCTGATGTGGAGCGTAGC
>JAJDFF020000523.1:0-16844 GCA_021527025.2 Geoglossum cookeanum | reverse complement strand
CGAGCCTACGTAGCGGAATTCAGACAAGCCGCGTCACACCTAACATGGGGCGACGAAGCCCTAGCATTCAAGTTCTATATAGGACTGAAGGAAACAGTCAAAGACCGTATAGCAGAACAAGATCGACCGGAAGGCCTGCTATAGCTAACACAGCTAGCAGTGCGAATCGATGACCGACTGTACAAACGAACGCTCGAACGAAAAGGGTTCGAGAACACAAAGAACAAATAACAACCCAACGCCCTCGCAAACCCGACTTACTCGAGTCGAACCCAGACACCGGAGCCAATGAATTGGCAAGCCAGCGCTACGAACCAAGGAAGAAAACTGCAACTATCACAAGAAGAGAGACAAAGAAGGTTCAAACTAGCCCTCTGCTTTTACTACGGGTCCGACCAACATAAACAATACCAATGCCCCGACAAGCAAAAAACCCCGAGAACCACAAGACAGCAAATACGACCACTTCGAGCAGCAGCAACAAACGTGACCACAAGGGGGGAGGACGGACGAACACCAGTACCCCAAACACCCATCATACTGGTGGCACCGCGAACACCGTCAGTATCCGCCACATCACAATGATCAATGGTAGAGCTCGAGTTTACGGAAAACGAATAGGCTCGGGGCCGCAGCCCCCGACACCGAGCCTACACGCTGGGGCAACACTCAAAACCACATACCGAGCACTAAGGAAAGATAACAAACAAGAACCGTTCCGTATGCAACTACAGCATCATCTAACCCTTAAAGGAACCCTTCAACCTTGAGGGAGCCAAGCCATAGAAATAACGGCAATGCTAGACAGCAGAGCCAACTTGAACTTTATCGACCAAGAATTCACCAAGGAAAACAGGATACTATTGAACCGCAAAGCCAAGAAGATATCGCTAAGAGTAATAGATGGTACACTTATCGCCTCCGGAGGCATTACACACCACACGAACCCATGCGAACTGACGTTCGGAAGCCATCGAGAGAAAATCAGCCTCGATGTGATCAAACTAGGAGACTACGACATAGTCCTCGGCATACCATGGCTGAATCAACATAACCCAAGAATCAATTGGGCACGCCAACGGCTCGAACTGGAAACCGGCCCCCTCCAAGCGTGCTCGACATCCCACGAACCGATTAAAATTAAGCAAGCATCCCCCGAAACACTAAGAGCAATACCCAAGGAATACCACGACTTCGCGTTCATGTTCGAACCATCAGCCACGAACACACTACCACCCCACCAGCCATGGGACCACACGATACCACTCATGGAAGGCAAGGCGCCACCCTATGGCCCCATATACCCTCTATCGGAGGTCGAGTTACAAGCACTATGGAAACAACTGGATAAGGACCTAGCCCGAGGCTTCATCGAACCATCAACCTCACCAGCAGCAGTACCCATCGTTTTCGCGAAGAAGAAAAATGGCGAACTAAGAATGTGTGTTGACTACAGGGGTCTCAATGCCATCACGATTAAGAATCGCTACTCCTTACCACTAAACACGGAACTAATAGACAGGATGCGAACCGCTCGCTACTTCACGAGAATAGATTTAAGAGGAGCATATAACCTCGTACGAATTAAACAAGGGGAAGAGTGGAAAACAGCCTTCAGATGCAGATACGGACACTACCAATTCAAAGTGATGCACTTCGGCCTCACGAACGCCCCCGGAACGTTTCAAGCATTAATCAACGAGACACTAAAAGGATGCCTAGACCACTACGCGGTGGCATATTTGGATGACATAGACATATACTCCGACACGCTCGAGGATCACGTAAAACACGTTCGAGACGTCCTCGAACGACTAGCTCGAGCAAACCTATTCATACAGCTCGAGAAGTGCGAATTCCACAAACATGAAATGGCATTCTTAGGATTCATAGTAGGCAGAGGAGGAGTCCGAATGGACCCCGAAAAGGTAGCGGCTATCACGAACTGGCCAACCCCAAGGAACAGACACGAACTCGAATCCTTCCTAGGCTTCGCGAACTTCTATCGACGATTCATACGAGCCTACAGCCGAACAGCTCGAGGAATGACAAAACTACTACGGGGAAAACAGAAGTTCGTATGGACAGCGTTCGCCAACAACTCGTTTCAACAACTCAAAGCCGCGTTCCTAGAAGCGGGAGTCCTGAATCATTGGGATCCGTACCTAGCAGGACTACTCGAGACGGACTTATCGGATGGCGCGATATCAGGCTGCCTATCATAACACGACCCGAAGTCAGGAAAACTACGCCCAGTAGCGTTCTATAGTAGAAAGCTAACACCGGCAGAAGAGAACTACGACATATACGACAAGGAGCTACTAGCCATAGTTGATAGCTTACGGCACTGGAGAGTATACCTCGAAGGAGCGCTCGAGACTATGAAAATATACTCGGACCATCGGAACCTCGAACGATTCATGACCATAAAGGTACTAAACAGAAGACAAGCACGATGGGCCGAAACCCTAGGAAGCTACAACTTCGTCATAGTTCACCGTCCCGGAAAGGAGAACATGAAAGCAGACTTACTGTCACGACGTCCAGACTTCATGGAGGACCAAGATGAAACCAAAAAGCAACCTAACCCCCCAATACTACGTACCGAACAACTAAGTGTACAAGCAACATCCATAGAAGAGACACTCCCACATCAAAATGAGGCTCTTGCGAGACAAATTAAAAAAGCATACGAGCTAGATTCCATATGCAAAAAGGCATTCGAGAAGGTGCGAGAAACGTCACAGAACAAGAAGGACCTTAAGTGGATAATAGGCAAAAAAGAGCTATGTAATGGAGCCACGAGAGCTCGGACTACAGAGCGAGCCTTGCTCGCATTGCCAAGGTTCGCGGCTCGCAAACTCCTTAAGAGACCAATGAGGATGCTTCTTGCAACCTCATCAGTCAACACACCTATTGTATATAGACCATCGTTAGTATAAACCGACTATATACATACTACGAACCTTGAACACATACATGAATCACTAGTTCATAGCCACACCGAGACGACTACCTAATCGTGACCTTGTATGAGCACCTGCAACCACTCACCCAGATCCTAACAAGCTATTATTAAGACACGGACTCATATTTATTTCGAACAACAGAGAATTACAAGCTTGCATACTCTACAAACACTACAACGAATTATTGGCAGGACACGTGGGAAGAGACAAAACAATGGAACTAATCTCAAGAAACTATGATATGGAGAATATGGGCAGGTATGTTTGTACATTTATAAACACATGCGACGTATGCTTGAGATACAAAGCGAATTGCCACAAACCATATAGCATACTCAAATCACTACCAACCCGCCATGGACTCTGGAAGTTGATTACTATGGACTCTATAGTGAAGCTACTTCTCTCGAAGGACCCGACGAACTCACAAATATGTTAGGGTTTAGGTGAGTGGTCGCAGGTGCTCGTAGGGGTCACGGTTAAGTGGTCGTCTTGGCGAGGCTACGAACTAGTAGTTCGTGTACATGTTCGAGGTTCGTAGTATATAGAGTAGGTCTATGCTAATGGTGGTCTATGTACAATAAGTGCGTTGACCGATGAGGTTGCAAGAAGTATCCTCGTTGGTCTCTTAAGGGGTTCGCGAGCCGTGAACCTTGGCAATGCGAGCAGGGCTCACTCCGTGGTCCGAGCTCTCGTGGCCCTGTTACAAAATACCATTGTACGACTCGATCTTAGTAGTAGTGCACAGATTGACAAAAATGGCACATTTCATACCTTGCTACAAAACCATCATGGAACCACAGCTAGCATATATAGTTATCAAACATGTAATAGCCCTATATAGTGTATCATCAACAGTCATATCAGATAGGGGAAAACCCTTTATGAGCAAGTTCGTATGTACAATATATGAACAATTGAATATAAACCAACATTTCTCAACAGCATATTATCCACAAACTGACGGACAAATAGAACAAACCAACCAAACCATAGAACAATACCTATGAACTTACTGTAATTACCTATAAGATAACTGGGCCAAGCTACTACCATTAAGGGAGTTCTATATAAACAACTCCAAACAAGCAAGCACAGGTCACTCAGTATTCTATGCAAACTATAAGTGACACCTGATAATCCGCCTCCACCACCGAAATAGGGGCCTAGTATCTGTAGCGGGAGACCAAGCTTGAGTAATATCTGAGACCTACGAACGACTAAAAGATATGCTCAAGAAGGTACAGCAACAATAAGTCAAATATTACAACCGAAAAAGAGCAGCAAAAACCCCTGAATTCGCATCAGGTTCAAAGACATGGCTACGCTCCATGAACATACAAACCCTAAGACTGTCAGCAAAGCTCAATGATAAGAAGCTAGGACCGTTCACAATAACCGAAAAAATAGGATCCCATGCGAGAAGACTCGAGCTACCCCCATCAATGCGAATACATCTGGTATTCCACATATCCCTACTCTAACTATATAAGGGGGTAAAATCGGACTGTACAGACTGCGAAGAACCTAGACCAGTCACCATAGAAGGAGAAGAGGAATGGGAAATAGACGAAGTCGTCGACAGCTGCTGGAAACAAAAAGAAGGAAAAAAGACGCTCGAATATAAAGTCCATTGGATAAGTGTACCAATGTCAAAAGCTTTATGGGAACTGGTAAATAACCTTGAACACGCTCAGAGAGCACTATGAACCTTCCACTATCGCTATCCGGAGAAACCAGGGAACCAGAACAAACAAATAATCGAATCATGATGGTCACGAACTATAGGTCATGAATAACATGGACAAGAGAAAAAAAATAAATTCTACATACAAAGAAAATGAACAACAGGACAATGCAAAACAAAAACAAAGAGAAAAACATTGAACAACAATGAACAAACCTCGAGGTACAGCTGGAACTAAAGAGAGCTTTCACAAGTACGAGACACCAGGAGAAGGTCCCACAGATGGGCGATAATAGCCACCTGATGCTTGACCTTGCGCTTGAGGAAGCAAAGACGCTTCTCTACATATTGATATGAGTATCAGACAGGTCATCACCCCACCAGACCCCACTCGAGCCCAGAACAGCGGAGCTTTCATGAAGCCCGGCTGTCCTCTCCCGCCCACCCAAACATACTGAACCACCATGAACTGCAACCGAAGTGGACAAACTGCCAAGTGTGTCCTCCAGACGGAGAATAGAAGTATCTCGAGGGGCAGAACTCCGGATATGGGAAGAGGGCTACAAAATACAGTCAGTGACTGGCAACCGACACAGGAGAGGAACACTTATAAAGGGAAGGCAGAAAAAAGACTCATTAGAGAAGTCCAAAGTCACCGGAGGAGGAGAGACCACCTGAACCCGGCGAGTGGCACGAGACAAGACTGTTATAAACCTTATAAGCTTATTGTGAGGCTCACAAACTTTATACAAACTTGCAAGCCTCTATGCAAGTGTTAGCCGGGCGCGACGGTACACAGAACCGTCTATGAGCCTCGCCGCAAGCCCTTACTATAAGCAGTATAGCTTGCCGACTCGAACCCAGGCCCGACCTTACTGTGAGCCTAACTGCTCATTATTATCCTGCAGATCCGGGTACCATGACGTCGTTTGGCTCGAGGCACCCGAATTGGAAGTTTGAAAGCTATTCTTCTACATGTATATAAACCTGAAGTCTCATTCTGAACTTCCTCTTCTCTTTAGCTTTGAATCGTCAAATAGAAGTAGTCTAAATCATGCTTTCCAAGCACCTAGATTCTACGTTTGTGACAAAGACTGGCTCGCACGAGGGGGATACAGAAGCACGATGCTTCCGGCGCAGGGTAGGAGGGAGACGAGAACTACTAGCAACAGCGATGGCCTAAGCTAGGTCAGCAAAGAACGGAAATAAGGAGGACAAACTTATTGTCAGAGCCTAGGCGGTTGGCTACGGGTGCTTGGGTTCAGCATGTGGTAGACGGACGTATGGACGGTACTACGAGCTTTATGGTTCGTATAGGTTCGTGTTCGTAGATGTGGGTTTAGATATACTCTAATGGCGCTCTATGTACAGTACGTGTGTTGACCGATGAGGTTGCAAAAAGCATCCTCGTCGGTCTCTAATAGGGGTTCGCGAGCCACGGACCTTGGCGGTGCGAGCATGGCTCGCTCCGCGGTCCGAGCTCTCGTATGGCCGTTACACTTATCAAAGAACAAGGCACCGCCTTATATACACAAAAGCTACATTTTTAGGTAGTAGCTGTCAGGAGCCTGCACAGGCTGCAGGAATTGTAATGGCGCGCGGGCTATATATGCATGGGTCGACGGGTTGGCGCATTGGGTAACCCAAGGGGGTTATTGAGCCGCACCCTGTATATAGTCGTCTCGCTGGCCTCAGGGGCGAGGCTAGCGATCAGTTCTTCAAGCTATTAGAATCAAGCCTCTGCCTACGTTCCATACCTCGTAACCGCTTCCATATCGCGACCCGACGTGTACCCGAACCCCCTAACCAGCCAACTCCAAGCGTAGGCCCGATTGTAGCCCCTAATCACCAGGACGCACACCCAGCGACGGGCAAGCGTCACATTGCCACGAAGTCCCCAGGAGACCGCTCCTTACAGAAATGCTATGTAGCAAAGTAACTCTATGTGATTTCCATTACTGTATTTAGTTGATTGACTGAGTTTTAGAAGGAGGCCAGCGATTAGATCTTCTATATACTAGAATTGATCCTCTTGCCTTCTGATATTGTACCTACCTGTAGCCTATCCAGTGAGTCATCAGCGACCCTCAGTAGAACCCGGCGTTTCGGACAAGCCTATACACATCTACGTCGACCCGCCGTTATGCTATTAGCGACGAAGATAGTCAGGCAGCATCATACTGCCATAACCACCCTGCAGGTCTCTGCAGGAGGAGACCCTTATAGTAGCTACCCCAAACACGAAATAACGGGCACCCTCAGAAGTACAGTGCGAACATTTCAACTCCTGGAGGCACTCAAACCCTGTCTCCTCAACAGCCTTCATTGTATTAAAGGTCCGCTGACGCTCGACTGCAGGAACAGGGCCACTGGTAGCGGTGGCCTGCTCTCATGATATAAGCTGGACAGCGCCAACGGACTCAACCAGAAGAGAGGAGGAGTACCTAAGCCCAGGGGTTCCTGAAGAGGGCAAGGGAGGGCTAGGGGGCAAGAACAGCTTTGAACCAGGACTGGCGGACAAGCTACTAAGGTTTACCATAAGTCGGAAAAGTCCGTCAGCGAACCGCGGGTGAAGGAGGAAGGGTTCGACAGCATGAGCTGATGACAGCGGAGTCAGGGCAATCAAGGAGAGCCTTAAGGAGGAGAGCTCAAGAGGGAGGGAGGTAGCACAAATACCACAGGAGGAACTAGAGGGGGCAAACAAAGCCCTGGAGGCCAAGAAGGCACAAGTGCGAGTGGAGGCGTTATCCATGATGAAGCTTGAAGAACGAAAGAAGCTCGCAGAGTGTGCAACACCTAACAAACAACATTTGTGGGTCACGTGACCATAACAATTACCGAACATACATAACAAATGACCCAAAAACCATGAATAAGATAACGAGAACATCAAACAGGCTTGAAAATACATAAAAATGAAGAACAAACCCAGAGAGGGCTTCAATTAGAAATACAAACAACCATGAGAAACTACGATGCCAAAAACGACAATACCACGAAACCAACACCTAAGCAGAATTAAAAACCAAGCATGAACCAGAATTATAAAACAAGAACCAGCTTGTAACTCGAGAATCAAGACCATGAATACTACCAAAGACAAGCCGAGTACAACGAACACTATGACTAGAAGCCAACACTCAAACCAAGAAGTCTCCCCAACTACAATATCTACAGAAAGGAATGATACAGAGGAGCAGCTTGCAAGAGCTCGCAACTCTGAAGGAGGAAAGCAGGAATAATGTAATGAAGCCACGAGAGCTCAGACCATGGAGTGAGCCTTGCTCACATTGTCAAGGTTTGCGGCTCGTGAACCCCTTAAAAGACTGACAAAGATGCTTCTTGCAATCTCATCCGTCAATATACATATTATACATAGACCATCATTAGATTAAATTGACTATATATATCACAAACCTTGAACACATATACAAACCACTAGTTTGTAACCCCGCCAAGACGACCGTCTGATTGTAACTCTGTACAAGCACCTGCGACTACTAACCCAGGCCCTAACACTCAGCTTTAACACTTTACATATTTTTAGTCTGGAGACAAGACTCCCCTCAGAGGATCAATTGTATATTAGGGTTAATAAATACTCTCGAAACGCAACCTTTGCATAAGTTATAAGAAACATCCTACTAATAATTTCTAATAATATTAGAAACAGGATCAGAACAAGATTAAGTATGATGAATTTGTACTAAATTGAATTAGAATTTTGAGCTTATTCTTTAGTGTTCTCTTCATCATTACTAGCTGATACACGGTCTGCACTTTTGAAAATTTTTCGTATTCTGTTTTTGGCCTGAGATTTTCTAACTTCTGCCAACTTCTTTAGAACAACTTATTTTTCTAGACGAGGGTTGTCCATCAGTTTGGTACAATTGAGAAAAAAAAATTGTGATAGAATATCATTCATCATATCGCAATGGCTGAATCTTTAGAGAGAAGTTATTAATATAATTATAATCTCGGGGTTAGTAATACTTACTCCACTATCTCTCCAATAGCCGGCAGCCGACTAAATAGCCTCAGTTGATATCCTATATAGAATGGATGTACGTCTACATGAATTGGCTTCTCGTTGACATATAGTGCTTCGATTTTGTAGTAGAGTAGGTTCATTTTGTATATATGCTGAGTGCAATTGCGAAACAATAGTAGTAGCTACTCGCATCTAGATACGTTAGTTATTGAGGCATAAGTATAATAGAGGAATAGTTTTATTTAGCAGCCCTGGTATCCCATAGATTCATTCGAGCTCTTCAACAAGTCCTGGAACAGATTCCGCTAGAAGTAATGAGTCAAAGACTATATAGAATAGAAGATACTGGATCTCACCCATGTCAGAATTTTCTTTAAATACAGATGTTATTGAGGTGTTTTGAGGGTTATGCAGTCTCGAGTTTGCAAAGGTAGAACTAAGTCAACTGTGAACTTTATGAGATTTTTAAGCGCGTCTTGACGTGCCAACTGAATACTGTATGCGTTTGATTGAAATTCTTTATGTGTTATATTCTGCCACATACATAACAAGCAACCTGTTGTCCACATCACTTCTAATCACTTCCAACCTGTTGTCTACATCAGTTGCAACCTCTTGTCCACATCAGTTTTAACCTGTTGTCCACATCACTTCCAACCACATCCTATTCATTCATCTACGGATCTGTTGAGTTATGCTTAGTGAGCTTAGTAGTTGCACTATCTGCCACTAGCAGCCAATATTTTCATTGCTCAACTTATTACTTAGTAGTAATATTAGAAAGGCAAGCTCTTCCCTTAGTTGATAAGTAGATTATGAAAACTAATTGCCAAGTTAGCCAATATGGCACCTGGGGACGAGTTTAAGAGCTTGATGAAATTGGCATTACTCACCAAAAAAACAGTTGAACAACTGGTCAAGTTCATGGATGGACCACTTGTGAAGCCGCACTTTGATATGTTCTATGTTAATTGCTTTATGCCAAAGCAGAAGGGTATAGCTGGTACAAGGACAAAATCAGGAAGCACGGATGGGCCATCTCTCCAAACAGTAATCGACTATATTACAAGCGAAAAAAGAAACAGAAAGCAAAAGTATACTGCTTCGATCCTTGACAGAACAAGTTGGAAAAAGGTGGACCATTACGCTGAGCTCCTTGAGCGATTGTACCAGGACAACAAAAACAACAGGCTTGACCTATTTTTCGATACAAGTGCTGCCAGCAGGGGTAACTCATATAAAGTATTCTAGCAAATCATCTACTAACTGGTCGAAACATCGAGAACCACCAATCATACCTCATTTTTTTCTAAGAGTCGCACGAGCTAGCATAGAGAAAACCCTATCATAGTGTTATAAAAGAATATTGATAATAAGACTAATGGTTGGTACTATGATAAAAATCAGCTGGAAGAAGCCATTTTTAACGTCAACGACCCAATGGACTACCCCTCTTTAAATGACTTTCGGGAGGGTGTTTTTCAGCATTTTCGCCTCTATATCCCAAAACTGGAGATAGGAAAGCTGTTCCATATTACCTATATCAGTACTGAGGTCACTACCTCCCTACTCATGGAGGAGTTATGAGAACATATCAAGACGGCTGCCAAAAAGGAGCTCTTTCAAGCAACCATCTTCTTAGAAACTTGTCTAGATGATGGAAGCAGTGACTTGCAAAACAGTGATGAGAACTTGGATCTTGATAATTCGAAATCTGTCAGTAAGCTCTTTTTATCGAATGTGGCACTTTAAGGTCTAATGGACACTTCATACCTCACAATAATTTGTGAACGTGAGTCCAATAGGATCACCATGGGGGACAGATATGATCAATACACCAATCTCTTATCTATAGCAGCGATGACCAATGGCAATATCCTAGGGAATGTTGCTATATAAAGAGATGAAAACGACAAGAACATATCTGTTGAAATATTAAACGAAAGTTTGTTGGCCTGGGCTGTGGAGCTTAGCCAAGGAACAAACATGCCAGATACACAATTAGCCGCAGCCCTAAGAGTAAGATTGTTTGGTGAAATTACAGATGAAAAGGTCAAAGACTTTAGAAAGAGAGAAAAGTGGACCAACAACATAAAGTTCCAGTGGGAGAACTTCACCAAAGCTTGCAAGGTGCTTAATATCAATTACTCTCCACCATTTAGGATTGATGGAATGCCTCTTACAGTAGAGCTTAAGAAGCACCAAATGATAGAAGCTATATGGGTGATAGAGATGCTGAACTCTCGCCTTTATAGTTGTTGCTTGGCGGATGCTGTGGGCCTTGGCAAGATCATTATGACTCCTATTGTGATTCAGCATTGACAGAAATTATGAAAAGCAGAGCCAGCACAACAGATGAGAGAAGCCAAGTTTGGCTCACCAAAGCTAATATTAGTTGTGGTGCCGTCTTCTCTGGTTGTACAGTGGGCAAATAAGATTAATAAGTATCTCCTGGATTTCCAAGTTGTTATCTATCATGACTCAGTGGCTGGCGGAGAGAATGAAATGAGGATCATTCAAAGACACCCATTGACAAAGGCTTCCCTTTAGTTCGATCAGATAGATGAAGAAAATGCTGGAACTATTATTGTAGCCTCCTATAGAAGGATAGTTAACCGGCACGGACCAAAAGTACTTCAGAGCTGGAGGATTAGTAAGGGAGGACACAGTACGGAAGTGATGGATGAGGATTTGACTACAGGGGACCCCAAATGGCTAGGTGACCTGAGAGGCTGCTTTCAGATGGTTATTGCAGATGAAGCGCATTATCTCAAGAGTACTGAACTCTCAAACACATTTGTTGCAATATCTTGGTTTAAGGCTCCCTTGAAAATTGCAATCACAGCAACATCCACTATCAATCGCATTGATGATTTCAGTGAAATCATTAACTTTCTTGAACCTGAAGGACTTTGGGACCCTGACAATCTAGTGTCATGGGTGTAACGGAGCCACGAGAGCTCGGACTATAGAGCGAGCCTTGCTCGCATTGCCAAGGTTCGCGGCTCGCAAACCCTTTAAAAGACCGACGAGGATGCTTCTTGCAACCTTATCGGTCAACGCACCTCTTGTACATAGACCATCGTTAGCATAGACCAACCCTTAATACTACGAACCCCGAACACGTACACGAACCACTAGTTCGTAGCCTCGCCGAGACGACTGTCTAATCATGACCCCATACGAGCACCTGCGACCACTCACCTAGATCCTAACAATGGGGAATAACAACTAACATAAATCCCTTTCAAAATTGACTGAACGGATAACTAGCAGCATTCCTGAGATGCACTATGAAAGCATTTGATAGGTTTATCATATGATGTCTAGACGAGAAACAGCAGACAGATAGGCTGGAAAAAATTTACTCCATATGCATTTTAAAGAGAAATTATGTATTCAGGATCACTTTCAAGACCGGAGTTGCAATTGGGGCTTACATTCCCCCAATGTAGGTACAAACAGTCGAACTCAAGTTCACAAGTAACGAGCTCAAAATCTATTCACCGATACACAATTCGGCACTGCTAAATCTAATTAAGGTTCTCGAAGATAATTCTGGCAAGAGGAGAGTTGTTTTCAACATGAGTGTATGGCAATCCTTCATCCACTTTTCAACCTGGTTGGGATTTAAATACTGCCTACATATCAAAGCAGACGCCATGGAGGAACAACGAAGCAAAGGATCCAACATTCAAGATCTTGTGCTCAGCATTCATGAATACCACCTGTCCTTACTTATCCCCAAAGACGAAGCTTTGGACACCCTTAAATAGGTTACTTCAACCTTGCCAAAACTTAGTTACTTTTGTTATCTTGTGGTTAAGATTTGTATTAAGCAGAGAGAGAAGCTTGTTGTATAAGTTGAGGCCCTATTAGAGCAAAAGCTTCCAGAGGACTTTCTGTGCTCATTCTTTATTAACATGCAATCCATACATGCCAGCATGGCTATGAAGAATAGACAAGCTATTGTGGATCTGTTCCACAATGATAAAAACTCTCCGGCAGTGCTCATATGTACTTACCTTATCAACTCATGCAGGTTGAATTTCCATGAAAACTGTCAAAACACTCTCTTTTTCTCAT
Organism: Geoglossum cookeanum; assembly: GCA_021527025.2. Classification (NCBI taxonomy): domain Eukaryota; kingdom Fungi; phylum Ascomycota; class Geoglossomycetes; order Geoglossales; family Geoglossaceae; genus Geoglossum; species Geoglossum cookeanum. Next base: position 4,111 of record JAJDFF020000523.1, on the reverse strand, counting down.
TAGTATTAAGCCAGCCAATGGAGCAGCAAGTAATCGGAAGAATTCGCAGAATTGGATAGAGGCTCCCAGAAAGGGTATGGCGACTGTACCTCCGACAATCATGGGATGAGTGGGTCGAGGGTAATTCACTAGTTAAATTCCTATCAACACTGATGGCAGACATGAACAATACCATATTTACTATTAGGGATAGGGAAAGCTCTGAAGTAGTAGATATAGACAAGTTCACTTCTATACAATGATTCGTCCTAGTCGACAATGTCCTCGATTTTGTGGATGATAGCTTTACAGATAAACCTCTTACATTCGAGGATATTGCGAAGGAGATCATAAAGGCCTTGCAAGGATAAGGATCTGTTTGAAAGAAAACAAGAGAAGCTATTGTAGCTGGCAACATCACTTAAGACACCAAAGGTGACCGGTATTTCGATAGGGCGAAATGGTATTGCGACAAAGTGAAATGATACTTTGACAGGGTAGGGTACTTTAGCGGCTTGTCTCCGGGCAGTTAATTAAGAACATCAAACCCAAGGAGTTGAATTTGATTGCCCCGGAGTTCTATTTACTTTAATATTCTGAATACAATAGCAACATTCATTTTTTATAAGATGGGTAAGGCTAACACATGACATTGGATGTTGCATTTCAAATGCTGACTCCTAGAACACTAGTCTTCCTGTGAGTTGGCCTTTTCATTAAAACTGCCTGACCTCAATTTTGAGTTACTACCACAAATGTGCCCTTATATATTCCTTTCCACTTCAAGTTCTCATTGGTCAGCAAGCATTGTTACTGCTTTTTGTGCTCTAGTTCATCATTTGAGAGGTGATGGTGGTTGCTGACTTTCTTGAATTACTCATACTTGCTTTCATGCTCATGTCAATGCTTCTTGCAGATGTTCAGAAATTTCTGCACTTGTAAGAGTATGCTTTTTGATACTTCCCTTCTTTTTCCTTATCTGAAGACTTAAGTTAGATGGTAGAGGGGAGGATAATTGTGCAGGCAATGCCTGGTTTATTGCTTTCATTGCATGAGCTTCAGCTAATAGCTGCTCATTATTACTTACTATCCGCCTCATTAAACATTCTGATTGCTCAGAAAGCAATTGAGACTGCTGCTCAAGCAATTCAGCAACAGATCCTAAGACAATATCTTGATTTCTATTTCTCATTCCCCTAACCCAATGCTCTTTAGGATTAATCATTGCATCATGATATCCCATAGTTCATCTTCCTTTACATACAGGACTCCCCACTAGCCATCATCATAGATGAATGTAACGAAGCCACGAGAGCTCGGACCACGGAGCGAGCCTTGCTCGCATTGCCAAGGTTCACGGCTCGCGAACCCCTTAAGAGACCAACGAGGATGCTTCTTGCAACCTCATCGGTCAACGCACCTATTGTACATAGACCATCGTTAGTATAAACTGACTATATATACTACAAACCTCGAACACGTACATAAACCACTAGTTTGTAGCCTCGCCGAGACAACCGCCTAATCGTGACTCCGTATGAGCACCTGCGACCACTCACCTAGACCCTAACAATGAACAAGTAAAAGAGGCAATGGAAAGCCATCTTTCATAGAACGAAGTATCCAATGTCGACAAGGAAGTCCATACTGATAAGGCATTGCATAACCATTCAGGCAACTCCCACTCCAAACAGAGTCAATCCCTAAAGCACATGCTGCTGTCCATTTGGGAGAAATAAAATTTATCACATAGCTAGTAATTTTCCCTAGCAGAGTTGCAAATCCGTTTAGATCCAAGATTCATGGTCTGAAAGTCAAACTCAGAGTTTCCGCCTCAAGAAGCTTTATCCAAAACTTATCCACCTCTTTCATTAAGCGCTTGCAGGTTTCTAAGATCAGAATCTAATGACTAAGAGTTTTTTTAAGAGCTGCATTCATGCTCTCAACTCGTTGAGTTGAATGAGCTCTTAGGTTAGAGAGATAATTTGTAGGGCTTTGGCAGATGAAATTCTCTTTCGTAATCCAATTGTCTGTGATATACTTGACCTCTGATAGCTTTAGAGACTTCAGTATTACTGCTCGGGTAACCTTTAGAGCTTCAGGAGTCTCTGCTTGTAAGTAATTCCAAACAAGAGACTTGATGGTATTAAGCTTCTCTTGACCATATCTGCTATCTAAAAGGCGCTTTCTGATACTTTCTGAAGCATGCCATTTACAAAACTAGCCCACTGTTCCTAGTAAGCTATCCGGAATCGATACTGCAAGTCCTTTTGCTTGATCTCTAAGAATAACTTTTGGAAAAGAAATTTCATCCCAAACAATCTCCCTCATCTTCTTGAAAACAAAATCGAATGCAGCTTTACTTTCATTAGGTACAAAGCAAAAAGCAGTAGGAAAAGATATTCCAGTATTAACAATTCCTGTGAGGATGATAAGAGGAAATTGGAGAATATTGGTGTTGAATGTTGTATCAATTTCAATCATGAAGGAGCTGCAGAACCGTTGTATCCATTGAATCTAATTATCAGATATAAAAAACATTATTTCCAAGTATCTATTGACAGGTTCCGTAGTTGCAGGATCTATGTCATACCTATATCTAGCATGATAATGGTAACTTTTTTCCAAAAGAAACTTAAAGAGAGACTGAAGATTTGTAGTCTCTTGAGATTTATCTGCTCCTCTCTGACTGTTGTAGAATGCTTGCCAATCAATAGAGAGGTTTTGTGCTTCTAAAATGCGGTTAGCTTGAACATAAGTAATTTGAGAGGCTCGAAGTACTATTGCTTGTTACATTGCAGCAGTATACTGAAGCTGTCTTTTTGCATAGATAAGATAGGCAAGCAGGTTGGGAACTATATTGTATGTATTGGCATGACTTCCATTTGTAATTCTTAAAAACTATGCTTTTTGCTCTAAGTCTATACAAATACATTAGAAACCCAAAAGAGATAGGATGTAATTATAGAGTTGTAATGACGCGCGGGCTATGTATGCACGGGTCGACGGGTTGGCGCATAGGGTAACCCAAGGGGGTTATTGAGCCACACCCTGTATATAGTCGTCTCGCTGGCCTCAGGGGCGAGGACAGCGATCAGTTCTTCAAGCTATTAGAATCGAGCCTCTGCCTATGTTCCACACCTCGTAACTGCTTCCATATCGCGACCCGACATGTGCCCGAAACCCCTAACCAGCCAACTCCAAGCGTAGGCCCGATTGTAACCCCCAGTCGCCAGGACGCACACCCAGCGACCGGCCAGCGTCACACTGCCACGAAGTCCCCAGGAGACCGCTCCTTACAAGAGTATACCTCTAGACACTCCTTAAAATGATATATATATCTACCAAGGGCATCCTCTTGCATGTATACTAGTATACTCTCTTTGCCTGTTTCCATCACTTTCTTTATGTTTATCTAATTTCCGCCAATTTCGTGTGGTATGACCATGATGAATACAAGCAAATCTAATAAAGGTATTTGCCTTATCTTGACTGCTAATGACAATACAGAAACCTTGGATAAAGGCATAGTCTTGGAGGCAGTTGTAGGCTTTGTCAGGGTTGAGTAGCTCGCTAGCTAGAGAGGATAAAAAATGTGATGAAGGAATTTTTTCAATGACTTATTGAATTGGAGCAATATTAAAGTCTGGCTAACCAGTTGGAGCAGTCCAAGACTCCATGGTAGCTATGATTCTGTATTTTATTCCTATCTGACCAAATTATATATCTAATTCCAATACTCTTAATGCAAATCCAGATCCGTAAACTTGTTTGGCTTCCTGTTCAGCTTCTCACTCAGCCCCATATGGCCTCATGGTCTCATGGTAATTAAAAAATCTCTGTTGATTATTTGTATAGAGCAGTAAGCTGTTGCAGAAGAGTGGTGAGCTATCGGGAATGCATGTCGGCTACAGGACTTTGGGGCAGTCGAATTCAACTCCTTGGGTTTGATGTTCTTAATTAACTGCCCTGAAACAAGCCAGTACTATAGCGCCATGGCAATGAAAATTTTTATTACTGGCTAGCAACCTGTCAGGGTCTAGGCGTTTGGCCATGGGTGCTCGGGCGGGAACGGGGAAGACGGGTATCCGTGCGAGGTACGAGGCGATGGCTCGTACTAGGTTCGCGCGGT
>JAJDFF020000522.1:0-16852 GCA_021527025.2 Geoglossum cookeanum | reverse complement strand
AAGTAAGCAGAGGACGTTCGGTTTGGAGTTCTGATAGGGTTATGTACGCGTCTGTTTAAAATATTTCTTCCTGTTCCGGGCCTTTTAACCGTCTTGTATAAAAAGGCGGATATCCTCCGGTCAACGCGTATGGAAAAGGAAAAAATAAAGGATTTGTTAAAAAGATACCAGGAGAATCAATGTAGAAGGCGGAAAAGGTCTTGCCGGAAGCCTCGTTCCTGAACACTTGTAGTCTGAATTATTTAATACTTAACAATTAACTAATAGTAATGATGAACATTTGCTTTTAGGATCTAACCCTTTTCGCAAATGAAAAAATACTGTTTACGGTATCTTATGGAAGGTTACCGAAAATCTTCCTACGCAGAATGCTTCGCGTCTTTTATCGGAAATAATCATCAAGTTAAATGGTACAAGACTGTCCTCTGTACGGCGCTGACGCTCTTTGGGGGGCTTCATGCCCGGGCGCAGTTTGATCTGAAAACCTATGTGAATACAACCCCTCCAAATATCGCCTCCTTTGAGCGATATGGGAATATGCCGGTTAACTACAGTACAGGACAGATCTCGGAAAATATTCATCTATACACATTTGATGTGGACCCTAATATCAAAATACCGATTGATCTGGGTTATAGTAATTCGGGGCTGAAACCGGATGAGATACCATCCTGGGTCGGACATGGATGGAACCTGATGCCGGGGGGCTATATTTCGCAGGAGATCAGGGGAACGGATGATTTTTTACCCTTGCCCGGCGGGTTTGCGCATGATCCTGGGGTAAGGCCTAATTTGAAAAGTTATATCAATGGCACGATGACCGCTGCCACGGATAAATACAACTATATCAAAAATGTGTTGAAAGGATTGGAAGACTCCCAGCCGGATATATTTTCCCTGAATCTATTGGGAAAAACGACGGAATTCTATTTTGATGAAACGGGGGTTAAGTTTATTCATTATGAGCCTTATCAAGTAGAGCTTTTAAGCCCGATCGGATTCATTATTACTGACGAAAAGGGCTATAAATATTATTTTATCAATTCTATAGCCAATAGCGGGACACATGTCAACGATCCCTATGAATATGCGAGCACCGGGGGAACGCGTTCCTGGAACCTGGATAAAATTGTGACGCCAAATGGTGAGGTCGTTGCCTTTCAGTATGTCTCAGACGCGATTTATACGACGACCAATAGCTCAGCTACCTATACATATGGATCGTTCGTCGTACCCATTATTGCCGCTAATCCACCATGCGCGTTGGATTTTAAGGGTCCGATGATCTCCGAATCGACATCCACGGTAGCACAAAGTGTATTAAAAAGTATCAGTTACCGGGGAAGGGCGATCAATTTTAACACCATTGCCCGTAATGATATCAAAACGATTCCAGGCTCCATACCGAAGGCCCTGGCGTCGATACAGGTGTTAAACGAGAATAACCTGCCGGTTAAAACCGTACAGTTTACCTACAACAATAATCTGCGTTTAAGATTGGATAATGTTGCCGTTCTGGACAACCTGACGGGTGCCCCTGTCCAAAACTACAAATTTGATTATTATACGTCCATTAAAGACCTTACGGATATACCTTTGATCACCAGCGCGAACCGTACCTACGCGCTTGATCACTGGGGTTATTACAATAGGGCCGAAGGAAACTCCCCCGTTAGCGTTACCCAACTTGATTACAGTCGGATTCTGCCTATAACGGTCCCGCTTAATATTGGCAGTAATAATCACTATGCCGATGGGTCCGCTTCCCTTATTGGAATGCTCCAGAAAATAACCTACCCGACAGGGGGGTACTCCCAGATAGAATATGAGCCTAACCAGATAAGCTCCAGTACGCTAGCTACGCCATGGTACGTTAACACGGCCAATGCGCCTCTGGTGACAGATATTTTAACCCAAACGGCAACTTGCCCTACCGGAGGCGGCGAGGGTCTTTCGGGGGAAGTGACCGGAACGTTCGTTATTGATCATGCGGTATCCAACGCGAGCGTTACCTGGGAGTTTGCATCAAACATCGGGTCTATTTGTTCTTTTAAAATTCAGCAGGTAACCCCCAATAATCCGGTAATTATTACACAGTCCGGTAATAATACCAGTGGCTCCAGATATTACACCCTGCCTACCGGCACGTATCAGTATACTTTGGAGCCGGTCTGCGAATTTGCGGAATCCACAACCACAAACGCGGTCTACCTCAGTGTAACAGAGGACAAGGTGCCTCCGGGCGGGTTGATTTGTCCTATAGGCGGTAACCGGGTTTTGAGGGTTAAAGATTTTGACCGGTTAGGTAATTTAGCCGGTGTCCGCAAATTTCAATACGCCGGTGCTGAATTAAACCAGGAACCAAGCTATATAGGTACCTATAATTCGGTAGGTGACCCGCCTCAGGAGGTAAACGAAACGGACTTAACGCAATCTTGTGGACCGGTATACTCGATTGGTGAACATAACCTGGCGGCACAAACGGGATTTCTGATTACTTATCGCCAGGTTACGGAGCTGTTAGGTGAAAACGGAGAAAACGGAAAAAATATCTATTACTACGGAAGTCAGGCTTCAGTGGCGGATAACTTTAACGTGGATCCGTTTCCTCCGATTACCTACCTCTCCTGGAGAGATAATGATATACAAAGAAAAGAGGTGTATAAAAACGTCGGGGCATCATTTTTTAAAGTACAGTCCACGGGTTACTCATACACGCCTACGCCATTGCCCTATTCCGCGGCGCCTGATATCTTAAAGGGAATAAAGTTTGGGGTAAAGGGGAACGTCGATTACGGAAATGAATATGCGAAGTTTTATAAGCAATACTTTAATACGGCAAATGTTTATTTACCTGTAGACCGGTATGCGCCTGCTACTGTTTCAGATACGCTTTTCAACGATAATGGTACGTTCGTCAGTACACAAACGGTAAACAGTTATACCACCCAGGATTTTTTATTATCGAAAACGGTAGAAACAAATTCAGATAATAAAATAGCGGAGAAAGATACCTGGTATACCAATGACTTCAATAGTGGCGTGGCCAATATCTCCGCGCTTCAGACAAACCATATTATCGGGCAGCCGTTAAAGACCATAGACGTTAAAGCCGGAAATATAACCGGGGGAAATGTCCTTACCCGGGATAACCACGGCAATATTATCCAGATATACGACTATGAGAACAACCAGCTCGTGGCCCCGCCGGCTCATGATCCTGCTAATTATTATCCATCACTGTTCGCGTTAAAAAATACGCTGTCATACAGTATCTATGACCAACTGGTAGAATTTACGAAAACCAACGATGCACCGGTCGCCATTTTATGGGGTTATAACGGAAGCTACCCGATCGCGGAGGTCAAAAATGCGACCTATCAGAGTCTGGTCACTGTTTTGGGGCAAAGCACCGTTGATCAGCTTACCGGGATTAACCCGGGGACGGATGACCAGGTCAGATCCAGTCTTAATGTATTACGGACAGACCCTCGTTTGAAAGATGCGCAGGTCTCCACTTTCACTTACGCGCCATTAATTGGCATGACCAGTTCGACTGATGCCAAAGGGGAAACCACGTATTACGAATATGACAATCTTAGGCGGCTGAGGAATGTCAAGGATAAAGATGGCAATATTGTTAAACATAACGAATATCACTACCAGGGCCAATTAACTAATTAAACCTAAATCAGATTTGTTATCATGAAATACCTATATATCAGTACGCTGGTTTTAGTAACCTGTTTTTTTAGCCTGGGGGTTTTTGGCCAGGTTCCAAATATCAGTTATGGCGGCCCCCAGACCTATTTTGTCAACGCGGCAATTTCCCCATTAACGCCTTCCAATAGCGGGGGAGCAGCCGCGATCAATGGCCAGACGAGTACTTTTGCTGGTAACGGTGTTGTGGCGTCCATCGATGGCATTGGTATCAACGCGAGTTTCAAGGGCCCTCTCGGGATAGTCGCGAGTACTTCGGGCTATATCTTTGTGGCGGATGCCGAAGGTAGCGTGATCCGCAGGATCAGCCCGGAAGGATGGGTGGTTACGGTAGTCGGTAGCGGCGTCGGTGGTGCTGCCAATGGGGTAGGTACGGCGGCGAGCTTCGCCCACCCCGATGGTATCTGTACAGATGCAGCCGGGAATATCTATGTAGCCGATCTGGGTAATCACCTGATCAGGAAGATCAGTCCTGCGGGGGGGGTAAGCACCCTTGCAGGCAGCGGAACACCGGGTTTGGTGAACGGTACGGGAACTGGTGCCAGTTTTAAATTTCCTACGGGGGTTGCTGCAGACGCGGCAGGCAACGTATATGTAGCGGATAACGGCAATAATTGTGTGCGTAAGATCACGCCGGCCGGTGTGGTGACGACTTTCGCGGGTACCGGTGCTGCGGGGTTGGTGAACGGTACCGGGACGGCCGCCAGTTTCAATGCGCTCTTTGGTATAGCGATAGATGCTTCGGGCAATTTATATGTTGCTGACCGGGGCAACCGGGTGATCCGAAAGATCACGCCCGCAGCGGTGGTAACCACGCTTGCTGGGAGTGGTGCCGCCAGCACCGTTAACGGCACGGGTACCGGGGCCAGTTTTAACGACCCCTCTTCTTTAACGGTCGACGCGGCTGGTAATGTCTATGTAACGGAGATGGGAGCGAGTAACTCCCAGATCCGGAAGATCACTTCGGGAGGTGTGGTAACTACACTTGCGGGAACCGGGCCTGCGGGTTGGGCGGATGGCGTAGGGAATCAGGCCACTTTTGCCAATCCCTGGGCGATAAGCGCGGACCCTTCAGGGTTTCTGTATGTGGCCGATTATGCTAATAATCTGATCCGTAAAGTGGCTTATTCGGCTTTTACGATCAAACCCCAATTGCCGGCGGGCATGACCTTCAATTCCGCTACAGGAGCTATCGGCGGAACACCACTGGTTGCCTTACCGGCAACGATCTATACGGTAAATGCCTATAACAGTTTTGGCAAAAGCGCCGATGCGCAGGTGAATATTATGGTAAAAATACCAGGGCAGCTTAATTTGAATGGAGAACAAAACTACATCGTGACCTCGACGCCGCGTATAAAAGGCTTGATTACGGATGACCTGCTGAACCAGGCCATCCCGGATAAGGCCAAAGTGGAAACCTCTGTACAGTATATTGATGGACTTGGACGTCCTGTACAAACCATACAGGTTAAAGGTTCTTTTACCGGTCGGGATATTGTTCAAGCCACGGTTTATGACCAGTTTGATCGGGAACCCTTGAAATATCTGCCCTATACGGCACCGGCAAATGTAAGTGATGGCAGCTATAAAAGTGACGTAATCACTGCGCAGTCTTCCTTTTACAGTAACCCCGCGCTCTGGACTGCCCCGGGTGTTGTCCAGATGTTGCCGGTAGCGGGGATAACTCCGTCATTTAGTCGGACCGTATTCGAACCGTCATCCCTGAACAGGATTGTGGAAGAAGGCGATGCCGGGGCGGACTGGCAGCCCGTAGCGGGTAACAGCAGTGGGCACACGGTAAAAACGGTCTACACAACCAATAATGTTACCTCCTTATCGGATACGGCCAATAGTACCACAGTAGCCTTGTATGCGGTAACGATCAACCCGGACCAAAGCCGTACACTGACCAGGGCGAGCGGGGCAGCTGGTAACTACGCTGCGGGCCAATTGTATGTGACGATAACCAAAGATGAAAACTGGAAAAGTGGCCGCGGCGGTACGGCGGAAGAATACAAAGATAAGGAAGGGCGTGTGGTGTTGAAACGGACATTTAACTATGTTCCCGCGGTAACGGGTACACCGGCCTCATTGCAGTTCTTGTCGACCTATTATGTCTATGATGATTTTGGCAATCTTACTTTTGTACTGTCGCCAAAGTGTAACGCGGATAATACTAAACCAGATCAGGCGACACTGGATAACCTGTGCTTCCAGTACCGTTATGATGAGCGGAACCGGATGACGGATAAGAAGATCCCCGGCAAGGGCTGGGAATTTTCCGTATACAACAGCCTGGACCAGCTAACTTTTACGCAGGATGCCAACCAGCGCAATAAGGCCAACCAGGAATGGACCTTTACCCGCTATGATGTCATGGGGCGGGTGGCTAAGACCGGGATCTATCTGGCCGGGGTCACCGCCGATGGCAATATATCCAATCCCAGTAGGACAACGGCGCAGTTCCTGACTGGTTTTTCAAAAAGCCTGGCGCCGACCACGCGGGACAATTCGACCGGAACCGGTTATATTGTTGATAACCCCCAGGGGCAACTGCTGACGATCAATTACTATGATGATTATAGCTTTCCGGGTATTCCATACCCGCCATCGGCACCGACGATCAGTGGTAACACCAAAGGGCTGCTGACGGCCAGCCAAACAGCCATTTTAAACCCGGACGGCACTTATGGGGGAATGTTATGGACGGTACATTATTACGATGATAGGGGGAGGGAGGTACAGACCTTTCAGCAGCATAATCTTGGCGGGGCGGCGGTTACGAACAGCAACAATTGTGATGTGACCGTCAATACCTATAATTTCAATGACCAGGTGACGACGGCTACGCGTCAGCATAATACGGCTACAGGTGCCACACCCCTAAAAGTAACCATCAGCAACCGGTATATCTATGATCATATGGGCCGGAAGTTGAAAACCTGGGAACAGATCCAGAATGCGGGCCAGGGAGCGGATACACGGACATTGATCGCGCAGACGGATTATAACGAGATCGGGCAGCTAATGTCTAAAAAGCTGCACAGCGCGGACAGTACGAATTTCCTGCAGACGGTCACCTATACCTATAATGAACGGGGCTGGCTGCAGACGGCCGGTTCTGCCTTATTTGCCGAACAGCTGTATTATAATACGGGGACGAATAAGCAATACAATGGGAATATCGCGTACCAGGCATGGGGGCTGCCGGGTAACTTGAATAATACCTATACTTATGGCTATGATCAATTAAACCGGATGACACTGGGAATTTCCACGACAGGGAATAATGAAAACGGGATTACTTATGATACCAATGGTAATATCAGAAGTCTGAGCCGTTATGCCGGAGGTAATTTAATAGATCAGTTGACTTATACGTATGCGACGAACGGTAATCAGTTGCAAAGTATCAATGATGGAAGTGGTCAAAGCCTGGGCCAGAAGCAGGGAGCGACGACCTACACCTATGATGGTAATGGTAATCTGACGGGGGACGATAGTAAGGGGATTACAGGAATCAGCTATAATCTGTTGAATCTGCCTATGACGATTACGGGTAAGGGAACGTTATATACGTATGATGCTTCCGGAAAAAAGCTGCGCCGGGTGATTACTGTCCCCGGAACCACAACAACGGATTATATAGGAGGTATCCAATATGACGGAACAACGAATACGGCGCCTTCCATCAGTTTTATACAGACAGAGGAAGGCCGGGCAATACCAAATGGACCCCAGGCCTATAACTATGAGTATTCACTGGCCGACCACCTAGGTGATAACCGGGTGAATTTTGACTCGGCTACGGGTTCGGCGAGGCTGGTTCAAACGGATGATTATTATCCGTTTGGGATGGATATCATTCCATCCGGTACTGCCAGAGTAAGCCCGCAAAATAATTATCTTTACAACAAGAAAGAATTGCAAGTGAACTTGGGTCTATACGATTATGGTGCCAGGTTCTACGACCCGGTGATCGCCAGGTGGACGAGTGTAGATCCGCTGATAGAAGCCGATCAAGAAAGTACTTCCCCTTACGGGTATGTGTTTAATGATCCTGTTAAACTCACTGATCCGGATGGTAGAGAGCCGTGTTGCGAAACGGAATTACAGATACTCGGAGGGGGCCTTGCCGCCGCCGAAACGGTTGAAGTCGGAAGCCTTGGTACAGCAACATTACTTGCCGGAGGAATTTTAGTTAGCGCCGGGGCAGGTGCTGGTCTAGCGTACTTGAGCGAACATCTCCCTCATTTGAGTGGTTCTTTTCCTTCTAACTCAGGCGATCATCCAGTGATGTCACGCGATAATACCAGGGTTACCAATAGTGCGCAATTGAATGCACCTGCTATTATATCTGCCTGGTCCAGGAGTAAAAACAAGTTACCGGACACTGGTCCGCCGAATTCTGTTGTGTCCAATAAACCAGGTACAACATCAAAAGTTTATGATCAGAATGGTAACACTCAAAAAGAATATAATAAAGGACAGCCCGGACATCCCGACCCGGCTCATCAAAAGGACCATGTACATGATTATAAACCCGACCCTAATCCAAAGGACCCTAATAAACGTCAAAGACAAAAACATAAACGTGATCCTAAGCGTAATGAATTAGAGAAAGATAAATTTAAAATGGATCAAAAGCAACAGCAGCAACAACAACAGCAGCAACAGCAACAACAACAGCAACCTAACGAGTAGTGTCTCTGATTAATAAAACAAGATTTGCACAAATAATATGAAGAATTACGAACTTATAGATAAAGATGAGTACTTACTTGAAAAAGTAAAAAGGGAGTTAGGAATTGTTGATTCAGAAATAGTCAGATTCAATATCTTTTTGCAACAGTGGGCTCCCGTTATAGAAATTGATTTTAAAATAGTAGATTCTCCAAAAGATATAAGACTTAAATTTTTGGGTATCGGGGAATATTCCTTTTATTTTAATAAAGATTACTCATTCTATAATGTAGAATCGATGAAAATAGGCAAGACTGAGGATTGGTATTTTATTTCTTTTGACCCCGAAGATGAAATGCTGAATGAATTATCGGATAATGATCAAGACTTCATCGTGTTCAAAAGTTTTGAAGGATATTATATCGATTCAATACCGAAGAGTGGTTATGAATCGATTTAGCGGGGTAAGCTCCGGTTGCCGCTAATGCACACCTCGCATTCTTGCGAAGTGTAAATGCCATACTAAGCCTAACCTTAACGGTTGGGCTTTTACTTTTATAGAATGACCTGGTTTTGGATGTCGAACTGGGCTATCAGTGGCGACCCTATGCGTTCTTTGTTTTCGTCAGCGGGTACGTTGGATAGATAGTGTTTTATCCTGACAGCAGACAACAGCAAGGGTATTAAACGTATCAATTGTAACCTGTTACTGGAGAGCGATAACCGGATAGCTGTTCAGCCGTTAAAAGAAGATTAAAGCAAGCGGTCGATGGGCCGTCCTTTATGCCGGGCGATCAAACGGGGTATAAAGATAGCTGCGATACAGGCTTAGCAGAACCGATGGTCAGCAGCGCTATCATCGATCCACATGATTTCATGCGTATACGGTTTCCCGTAAAAAAGAGGGTTTGTGCGGTCTTATTTTTGTTTCAGTTGGTGGAAACAGGGGGCTGGGCTATTATACAATATTCCTAATGGATCAAAATGAAAACATCTGTACTGCTTTTGGGGCTTTTACTGAGCGGGTATGCTCAGGGTGATTCTGTGGTTTATATCTGCGACAGCGGGCATGCGAAACGATATCACTTGCGGGACGATTGCAGGGGCTTGCACAATTGCACGCACCGGATCGTCAAAATCAGCCTGGATGAGGCGAAGAAGGGCGGAAGGACGCTGTGTGGTTTTGAGGGTAAGTAGGGGCGCTGTTTCCGGGTAGGTTGGATCAAGGTAAGTGATTATGAACGAGTCGGAAAAGAGTTCATCATATAATTAACACTAACTCTTTGCTGACGAACATTGAGCGCTACTGGTTTTTATAGTTTTGTTTCATCAGACACAATTCATTCAGATGAACAAATACAAGTTTTTACCAATGGCGCTCTTGCTTGTTCGGGCATTTACTTCGTGCGGACAGGCCGGGTCTGGTCTAAATTTTCAGACTAACTAATAGTTATTCATCATTCTAAGGTTCGCCTCTATGCGAGAAAAAATTAATTTATTTTAGGAGGAACCGGAAACCCGATGCTTGACGCAAGCTTCCATTCGTTCCCTTGCTTTATCCACTCTGTCACCAAATAAAATGGTGTAGACGTTGGGCGATTGGGAAACGACAGCGCTACCGGGACAAATATCCTAGCCACATCCTTGCTGAGAAAGGATATCTTTTGTTGATTCCAATCAGGGTTGATATTGATGTGCGCTTGATATAGCAGTTCAAAATGCTCCATCGCATCATTCGTTCCAAATCCAACGTAGCCATTAATATCCGCCTTACCAGTGGCAATAAATAACAAATCCGGGCTTTGCCAAACCATCTTTCTTACCGCGAGTGAATCACCCTGATTTTCTATGGTGATCAACTCTTTGAACTTTGCGGCAACAGCGGTTTCATCCCGCTCATAGTTTTTTGATTGGCTAAAAACGGATACGGATATAGCCATCATTGCCAAAAAAGTGATTATATTTTTCATTCGATATGTTATTGATGGATTTCTTAAAACTTTTTACTCCTGCAAAAGGCCGCACATTGAGCGGCCGTTAGGCTAAGCAAATTTCACCTGGTTCATTTTGACGTCGATCCGCATCGGATTTTTAACATATTGGCGATTCTCGTCCCGGCCATATACATGCCTGCGGGTTGGCAGCTTTATGCCCTGAAAATCCGCGTAATCGAAAACGTAATGTGCTGTGCCGTTTCCACGAATAATGTCCACCTGGTAATCATTACGTTTTAACAGGCCGTTACGGTCGAAATAATAAAGTTGTTCGCGCGTATGGTAAGCCCAATTTTCCGGAAAAGTAACCTTCAGACGCCTCCATACTTCGCCGGCTTCTTCCCAAGGCTCGATTTCCTCGGTAACGAATCCTGGTAAAGTGAAGATGAAAGGAATGGTTAAATAGGTAGAAACTGCATAGGAAATAAAATATAGCAATTGCGGCACTGTCCAGGCTTGACCGCGCTCAAGCTTCTCGTACGAAGCCCTGGGGTCGGTCAACAGTTCTAATACTTTGCTGCCTTCACTGATCGATACAGCGCCTGGTGTCATAAGCGCCGTTTGACCTTCCACACGAAATGGATTGAAGGATACCCTTTGCGACCTGAGTTGGGCTTCATAAGTTGTTTTCGCTATCGGGTTATCGGGATGGCCAAAGGCTGTCCAGGCCAGTCCTCCGAGTGACATGTCTACTGAGACCGTGTTGAATTTGTTCCAGCGATCAAGTCCACCATGCGCATCCAATGCTAATTCTAATAGGTCATTCATGAGCTTAGTAATTTATTTGATTGATTTACATTAATAACCGAGGCCGTAAAAAGGCCCCGGTTATCTAAATTTATAAGGGTATTAATTATTCAATTTCAACCTGAAAACACGATACGGGTACTGAGTTATATTTTGGTTGTTGTTGAAAAATGGCAGCTGTTGAATTTGTGAACATGAAATGTATAAATAACCATCCGGGCTGATGCTGTAGCTATCTGGCCAGCTTAATTTATCTTTATCCTGCACGAGCGTGGTTACCGTTTTATCGGGGCTGATTTTTACGATCCGCGCGTTTTCGATATCGCCTAAATAAAGGTTACCGGCTTTATCGAAGATCATACCGTCTGTCGCTACAAAATCGCCCACTTTTTGGATCGTAGCTTCTACATCACTTTCGCTATTAGAGAAGTTTCGCAAGGCCGCTGTACTCACGCGGTAAAGGTGATTATCCGTCAGGCATTTATAGTATACCCAAGCTTTATCAGGCGATAATTCGATACCATCTGTATTTCCTTTGAACACGCCCTGTGAGGTAGCCAGTTCCTTACCGTTCATAATAAAGTGGTAGGCAGGGTCAGATGTTGTTGACGTTATGCCGCCCATTACCCACCTGGAGTTACCGGTATTGAGATCAACAACTACGATGCCGCCTCCTGTAGTATTACTGATGTAAGCAACCTGATTTGTATTATCCACCCGAACATCGTTCAGGAAACTGGTGCTCCCGGCGACATTTGCAGGGAAACGGATAATACGCTTAACGGTATTGGTGCTAAGGTCAACCTGAACTAATTTATTAGCGGTCAGGTACACGTTGCCAAAGCCGATATTGGCCGGGTCTAAAATCCAGAGATTGTTTTGATCGTCTGCATAAAGGGCCTGAACACTAACGAATTTCTGATTGCCGTCCTGGCCTTGCTGAAAACTATTCCATGTTGCATCGGGAAACGGATGAGGCTTTTTATCAGCACCAATTTCGACAACTGAATTGCTGTGTTTATCCAGCCAGTAAGGATAGCTGACAAAGAACCTGCCTGAAGGCGTAACGGAGATGCCTGCAGGTTCATAGGTGCTGTCTGCATAAACTTGTTCCAGTGTTGCAGTACTGGTTTTAGCCGCGTTGTTATCTTTTTTGCAGGATTGTGTGGAGATAATTACTGAACCTATCAATAAGAGGCTCCAAAATGAGTTTTTCATTATATTTTAATTCTTTTTAAATTTTAAGTTCGATATGCTAATTAAATGATTCGCCTTTTTCTGCTTTGTATAGCGCACCTATAGCATTTGCCGAATTGCCGAAAAATGCCTGGTAAAAGCCTTCCGTTACGGATACACGCACTTCCAGATTGTCGTTTTCAAGGCCTGCCAGCAGGTCATTGGCAACTTCTTCAGGCGCAATGCCGCGTTCTCCACCATTGTCTTTAGAAAGCTCGGTATTAACCAGTGGAGGAAGGACTTCAAATATTTTTACGTTCGTAACGCCGTCCAATTCCAGGGTAAACCGAAGGGCCTGGGTATAAGACCGTAGGGCTGCTTTACTTGCCGAATAGGTCGGGATAATCGTGCTGGGAACCAACGCTACCGCGGTGGTGATGTTGATCACTGCCGCTTCCGGCTGTTGTTTCAGAATGGGCAAAAGGCGCTCAGTCAGGTTAATGACAGAAATGTAGTTGGTGTTCATTTCTTCAGCCGCTTCCAGGCGGATAGCTGCACCGCTTCCTACACGATTTACAAATTTAGCAGCGGCATTATTGATTAACACGTCCAATGAAGGGTAATTGCTTTGGATGTGCTCAACTATACGGTCTACGTCTGCATTACTGGTAACGTCCGCTACAAAGTAGTCGACATTGTTCAGTTCTTTGGCGGCTGCCTGTAATTTTGCTTCGTTACGGCCAACGATAATAACCTTGCTGCCTTTTCCACTGAATAGCTTTGCGGTTTGGAATCCAATTCCTGACCCGCCACCTGTTATCAGGACGGTTTTATTTGTGCTGTTCATTTTTCTTTTAAATTATATGATGAATTAATTTTTATGATAGATAAAGCCAAAACCGGTTATTCCACGATGATGACGTTCTTTCCACGGGTGTGTCCGTTTTTTTGATAGTTGATACCTTCGTTGATATCATTTAAGGCAAAAGTTTTGTCAATGTGAATCTGGAGCTGGCTTTTTCCGATCCTGCTAACCAATTCCTGTAGATGAGCCGCATTTGGCGTGTATAGAAAGTGAGTAGCAGTTACCTGATGTTTTTCAGCGAGGTCAGCAGAAGCAGGTTGTGTGATGGATACGTATTTGCCTCCCTTTTTCAGTAGCGGCAATGTTTGTTCTGCACTATTCATGCTGTCGAGTATGGCATCAAAATCAGTATTAAGTGAACCGAAACCTGCATGATAATCCACGACTTCATCAGCGCCCAGTGCTTTTAAAAATTCCGTATTTTTGTTTGATCCTACGGCTACAACATAGGCGCCGGCCTGTAAAGCAAGTTGCACGGCGAAAATACCTACGCCTCCTGCGGCTGCCTGGATCAATACTTTTTGTCCAGGCTGAATTTGCAGATGGTCAAATAATGCCTGGTAGGCTGTTTCTCCGGCCAGCGTAACCGCCGCGGCTTCCGCAAATGAAAGCGCTTCCGGTTTATGAATAAGAATATGGGCATCTGCTGCTGCATATTCTGCAAAACTTCCAGGATGAGAGATAGCGAGTGATCCCATCACTTCGTCACCGGCTTTAAATCCGGATACGTTTTCGCCTACCTTTTCAACCACTCCGGCGATATCATACCCCATGGTATAGGGAACGGTAAGACCGAGCATATCGAAAAAGCCATATTCTATTGTCTGCCAGTCGATAGGATTGATCCCGGCTGCCCTGATTTTTACCAAAACCTGGTCTGGATTTATCGTTGGCAGCGGAACATCGGACAATACATAGGCTGCCGGTGCAATTTGCCCGGTAATACTTAATGCTTTCATTATCGTTTGATTTATTGTAAGGATGAAGTAGCCGGATGAAACCGGCTACCTATTCAGTTTATTGAAGCCTTAATTATTCAATTTCAGCCTGAAAACTTTATAAGGATATTGGGTTTTGTTTTCTCCGTTATTGAAGAATAACATCTCATGGATCTGTGAACAGGTGATGTACAGATAACCGTCTTTGCTGATCGCATAGCTATCCGGCCAGATCAGGTTCTCTTTATCTTCTACAAGGCTAGTCATTGTTTTATCCGGTGAGATACGTACAATGCGGGAGTTCTCGATGTCACCCAGGTATAGGTTACCGGCCTTATCGAAAACCATGCCGTCAGAGGTTACAAAATCGCCGACCTTTTCTACCTGGCCCTCTACATCACTTTCAGTGCTATTAAAGTCACGTAGTACTTTTGTGCTCACGCGATACAGGTGGTTATCAGTTAAAGACTTGTAATAAACCCAGGCATTGTCAGGAGATAAAGCAATACCATCTGTATTGGCTTTAAAAGCACCTTGTGGGGTAGCCAATTCTTTGCCATTTAAGGTAACGTGATAAGCCGGATCTGTAGATGCAGAAGCGTGGCCGCTTAAGACAGCCCTTGATTTGCCTGTGTTCAGGTCAATGATCACCAGACCGCCCAGGGTAGTATTTGATAAATAAGCAAAGCCATGAGCATTATCAACGCGTACATCGTTCAAAAAGCTTTTGCTTCCGGCAACGTCAGCAGAAAAACGGATAACCCGTTTAACCTTGTTTGTGCTCAGATCAACTTGTACCAATTTGTTGCTTTGCTGATAAACATCGCCAAAGCTGATATTAGCAGGGTCTAAAATCCAAAGGTTGTTTTTGTCATCGGCGTAAACAGCCTGTACACTCACGAACTTTTGACTGCCGTCATCGCCTTTTTTGAAACTGTTCCAGGCTGCATCAGGAAATGGATGCGTTTTTTTGTCTGCACCAATTTCGACTACAGAATAACTGTGCTTGTCCAGCCAGTAAGGGTAACTAACAAACATTCTTCCTTTTGGAGAAATGGCTACACCCGCCAACTGATAATCGGCGTCTGTGTAAACTTCTTCTAATCCGGCAGCAGGTTTGGTTTTAACTGTTTCTGAACTGTCTACGTTTGTTTTGCGTGATAAGGTTAATGGATTTGCCTTTGTTAAATTAATCGTTGAGCCTGTCATTAGTAGCCCAAGGAATAGATATTTCATTTTCATTTTTTTAATTTTTAAAATCTTTTTGTTGTCGACGGTACAAACGTAGAAAAAAGTAGTATTAAATTGATACTACTTTTGGATATTTTAACGATTTTTAACGCTTTCTTGACACAGCAGTTACAAAGGACATAAGATTAAGCAATAGCTTAAGTCTTGACAATCAGCGAACAAATATTTAAAATGACTTTTGTAATTTTGCGGGATTAAAGTGGTGCGAACCTGAACGTTGGTATATGGAACATAGATCAGACTGTCCAATCAGTTACACGTTGGACGTATTTGGAGATAAATGGTCATTCCTGATATTAAGGGATATGATTACTTGTGGGAAAAATTCATTTCTGGAATGGAAGGCTTCTGACGAAAAGATTGCGCCTTCCGTTCTGACAGCAAAGCTTGCTTTATTGGTTCGTGAAGGATTTATGGTAAAAAAAGCATCACCTACCAATGCCTCAAAGTTTCTGTATTATTTGACTGAAAAAGGTATCGAAACCATTCCAATCGTCCTGGATATGTTTGCTTTTGGCGGAAAATATATGAATCCGGAAGGCAACGCATCTTTTGTTGAGCAATTAAAAACAAACCGGGAAAATACGATAGCGGGTATACAGGAAGCCATGCGTGCGAAACGTAAAGAAGCATTAGGTGAAGATTAAAACAAGCCCTATGCGCTCGGCCCGTTCGCCTTTAATTTGATGTATTGCCTCCTATTCAAAATGATAGAGGAAAGCTTTTGTCTAAACGAAAGTGAAAAGCAGCGCAAAAAACACCAGCACAACCGTCGATTCAACGAGTTTGTCCGTAGTTGACCGACTAGACGCGGCATCTTCGTGCTCAACGGTAAATCCATCAACCGATGATGATAATCCAGAGGGTATTAAGGATGGTAGCTACACCGCCACGGTGGATTACGCTAATCCTAATACAGGTTATTCCGCTACTTACACTTTAATGGTTGAGGTCAGTGACGGACAGGTGGTGCAGATCAATTTTCCAAATGATGGTTATCTGGATGATGATCGTATCTCACCTGCTGATCTTGATGAGGATGGTAATGCGGATGTTGCGGGAGAAGATGGAAAGACTTATGCTGTTCATATCGACTTGTAGGTTGCTGTGGTGTGGGGATAGGAGCAGAGCGAATAGGGTTTTTATATCAGAGCTATTTAGAATCGGCCTTATGTGGCGACGATTAAGGGGGAATTTGAAAACACTGAATAGTATACTATAACCATTTAAAACGAAATCGATATGGCAAGGGGAAGTTATGATCCTTGGAAAAAGAAATCTAAAGCAGGAAGTAAAATCCTGATGAGTATGTTGACCACTACTTACAAGGTGGGTAAGGCTGTGGCTAAATCTGCGCCAAAGGCCAAACAGCGGCCGGTGAAAAATCAGGGGTGTATGTGGAGATTTCGCTCAAACTGACCACCTGATTCTGGTTTAAAGTGACCACCCATTCCGGATTCAAAGTGACCAGGGTA
>JAJDFF020000521.1:0-16983 GCA_021527025.2 Geoglossum cookeanum | reverse complement strand
ACTAGAAGTCGACCCGAAAACCATATGTGTCTGAGCGGCCCGCGCTGCCGCTGGCTGGAAACAGAGAACGTCCATGGCTGGTGGTATTGCCCATATGTACTTGGGGTAAGTCTCTGCCCACCTCCCCTACTCGCTTGTGTCGGTGGGCAGAGACTAACCTGTACATCCCAAGTACAGACTAGAAGTCGACCCAAAAACCATATGTGTCTGAGCGGCCCGCGCTGCCGCTGGCTGGAAACAGAGAACGTCCATGGATTACCGTACACGTGGTAGCATCATGTTCAACCCATTGACAGGGTCGTTGTAGGACAAGTGAGGCTAAATGGTGGCCATTGGTTAACATCTTGGATCTAATGAGAAAAGATAAGGGCGACCGATCATACCATGGTAAAACCTTCCGTGGTATCAAACCATGGCAGATGCCATGGCATTGCTGGATGCATCATCGCATCAGATATCAAGCGTTCCAGTAATTCTTGGTAGGGTCGGGGTAATGCTACCCGGTAAATTTGGTGATCCGCCGGTGGGACGTCGCTACAAGCGATTGGTGATGCCACTAGTTGGGTATTGCTACCATGGCTGCAAGACATGCAGTATGCTTGAACAGCCCAAACGGGAGCCTTTCTCGTGTGGGTTCGATTTTTTGTGGCTCACCTCACTCTGTTGCGTGACTTGCTCCGTTGCACTGAAGAAACGTAGTCACGCAATAAGAGATGTGAAGCGAAAGATTTTTTTTTCACCGGTCGCGTGCTGTTGGAAGCGTTTTAATGCTTGAGCATTATTACCGATTAACTTGGCATGTGACCGTATATATATATATTGTTGGAGGGAAGTAACTGTGTCGAGTTCTTATCGATTCAATCTAGGTGGGCGAGCGCCCTTATATACATGAATAGCGTGTTTACAGCTATCTTGTTCCCTAACACCGCCTAACATGCCGCATCTCCAAGGCCCAAGTTGCCTGCCCCAGAATTCGAAGTGTGTGTCAATGTCGAGATGGATAACACATTTTTGCCCGACCTTCTCCGATGTTCTGTACCATAAGCTATAACCATGAAACTATTTCGGTGCAGCGCTGTGTTGTGCCTAATGTCTTCAACATATATGAGGCCGCACACAGATTGATCTCAACTACATCTATCTACTCCGTCCCTGGTTCCAACACATGCTTACATGAACATCACCAAACCCGCTGGTGACACCACGGCGACCCCCTTCTTGGTGAATCGGCTGGTCTTAACGGAACTTCTCAAGCACATTCCATGACCCCTCCCTCCAAACAGCAGAATCGAAAACCACAAAATCTATTCCTCTGGTAGTTATCTCCTTGACCAGCTAGGGAAATCTTGAGCATGGATACACGCCTACCCCAGTCTGAGAGCCAAAGTGACCCTTTATATAGCTACTTTAACTTCATGGGACTACCTAAGGAATTGCGAGATTCAGTATATGGCTTCGCTCTTGCCCGACCTGACCCGATTTCTTTACCAGTACACCATCAGTCTCTGCAAAACGATCCAGATCCTTCTGCTCTTCCAGGGAGCGTCTCGCATACGCCTGCTAGTACCGAAAGTGGTACTTCAAGTCCAGGCAACCTCACCAAAAACTCATGCGACAAGACCGTAGCAAGGTAAAGTCATAAATTTCTGCAACAGCTGGGTGGGCCCTGCTGCTGCTGATTAACTGACGAGCATACAGGAATAATCTCAGTCCAGCTATCCTTCGAGTTAGCAAAACTGTGTACAATGAAGCTCGACCAATCTTGTACGGCAGTAATACATTCACCATATCTGCCAAAGATACCTTTCAAGCCGTACGGTTATTATCAGCCTCCAGGAACTTTGTGAGACATCTCAGATGCGAATTCTCGGATGTCGGGGATTTTCTCAAACGATATCCCCCTCTTGCTCGGACGGGTCTTCGGTATTTTCGTGAGTTAAAAGATTTGGTACTCATATTTCCAGAATATCACTCCGATAAAGATCGGGAGATTCTATCTGGTAACCCTTACCCGAGTTTCAGAAAGTGGGCCACTGTCCATGTGGCCGATTGGTTGCCAATCAACACAAAAGTTACTTTTGTCGGAGCTGATTTCAGCCAGATAATTGACTGGGGATGCCCCCAAAGCGAGAAGGATCAGAAGGTCATAGCGGCGATCGAGAATGCGATTCAACATTGAACATCACAGCGTTAGCCTCCTTCGAGTTAAGGGCATTTGCGGGATACCTATTGGGAGGGAGATAAGGTTGGCTTACTACTTAGTGGGGGCCAGCCATATTTAATATAGAGCGTATAACACCTAGCAGAGCTCAGATACCGCAGGTACCTCATGATCGCTCAAGCTATCATGAGTACCCCACCTTCTGCTCCTGAAAACGCGACTCTTTTCGTCACAGAGAAGAACAATGGCATATTGACTCGGCTTCCAGTTGCGTAGGTAGTCTTCATAGATTTGGTTATTAGTGATTATACTATGGTTCAGGTTATAGAGCACCATTAAGTTCTCAAACTCTACCCAGCAGTTGACAGCATGAAGGCAAGGCCCATCGTCTGGCTGGAGTAGTCAGTCTGATAGAAAGCTACTGCTGTTGGGGGCGATAGCGGCTTCCTACATCTATTCCTAAACCAAGATGATGTCTCTACTTCCTGCAGCTGTGAGGATGTCGTCAGCCTTCAGAGCCCTGCGAATCTGGATGTTGGGTAGTTGCACGTTCGTGCAGACGTAGAGGGAGAGTGGAGGGAGGGGGGGGGGGAGTGCCGGGAGGGATACGAGGGTCTGTTTTCCTAGTATTGCATATATCAGTTAGCAATCCTCTTTGAGCTGAGGCTAGATGACAGGGCATTGTTGGCTATGTCTTCTCCACCTTGCCAGCGACACATCCAGATAATATGCTTCGCCCTTCAACTCCATGATGATCAACAGTACCTTTCTGTTACTGCCCAGGATGTCGAGAAACCTTCGCCGAACTCTTTTCCCCCCTTCCTGGCAGTCAAAGAGAACGGAAATCCATAAACCCGTCACTCACACCCACATAGCTGGCGCCGCTTTAAAGGGTAAGCCTTAATCCCAAGTACACCGCCCGCAGTTTAATCTTTATCTTTTCTTTTACCGCCAAGATAACAACAGTATACTGCAGCCAGCTCACTCTAACTTCCACCTCTAGCTGGCCCTCAATGAGCCAAACTCTCCCAAACGACGCTTTCGCCCAGGAGGTATCCCATCTTCGAGCCGACTATCAAAATGTGCGGGATAGTGCTCGCCTAGTCTCACCAGCTGGGCAACCCGTAGTCGAACAAAGCATAGATTTAGTTGAAGACCTTGTGTACCACACCACACATACTGGTACGAGAACGGCAGCCCTCAAAGCCAGTGCATCCGGCTGGCTGACATTCCCGGTAGAAAAATGGGCGACTTCTGCCTGAATCTTTTCCGGCTAATGTAGCTCCGAATAAACATCTGTCCAAAACTTTGTAATGTTACTGATATCTGATAAAAAGATATGAAATCTCATCTTAATTAATGAGTTAATGTATATCCTTATGCACTGCACCACCTCGAGAAGTCCTTGAGTCACACATAATCACATATGCCATATTGACAGAATCACCTTTGCCAGGATTCCATGCTGTTTCGATGTGGTTGGCTGCTCGAGCTTCGTCGGCGTCTGTCAATGGGTTTAAGATATTTTTGCGTCCCTCGATGTGTTCAACCATTTTGCCTTTGTCTTGGCTGTTGATATAGTATAGGCCTAGGACACCAATATAGGAAGTGAATGCCTTCATGAGATCGGCTGGCGGCAAGATCGTGGGGCCTTATGGTGAACTCATATATGCCTCCCCGCTAGGAAGCCAGCGTTCCGGATAGTACTCCTTCAAGAAAGACACATTTTCTGGCTGTGAAATGTTGTCTCTGGCAAGCATTATCTCGTCTTCAGCTAGAGTACAGGGCGCGTGGACGAGACAGAAGCCGAAGGCAATCTTGTATATATGGCAAAGGAAGGTTTCTTACAGTAGCGAACACCTTCTCGTGATCTAGGAACTGTTTCTCGGCATCCCCCAGTTAAGGCAGGTAGTTATACAACATAGACACTGTCGCTATAAGTAGGGAATTAATAGAGAAATTGCAGAAGCCTTCTATGAATTATATTAGATATTGAGATAATAGACAAGCTCAAGAGAAAGTGATGACCCACTGTGTCTGATAAAAACTCGCAAAATACGATTCCTAGACCAAAAAGTTGATTCAGGTCAAAGCCTCCGTATTGTGAAAATCAGAATGCAATTGGGTTGCCTGGCTCCTATTTAACTTCATGGACATGGAAAGTATAATTCATACTACACTCCCAGCCTAGAACATGCCAGAGGGGAAGCCCGGTGAAAATGCATGAAGGTACTTGCTGGGACACCCCTACTGTAACGGCCGGCGGGGTGCCGGTAGGTTGCGGTCGTGAGTATATAAGTACAGTGCCGGAGCGTGCTAGCCTGTCAGCAAGCACTGAGGTCTTTTGGCCCAGTTGGCGGTCATGCGGGCTACTGAGCTGGCAAGTCGTGGGTTCGGGCCACCGGTGGGTCGCCTGCGTGCCTGTGGGCAGTGCTAGAGTGCCTAAGTGAGGGAAACCTAGGTAAGCGACCCACGCGTAAGGTCCGAGATGGCGAAAAATCCCATGATTTTTTCAGTTGCACCCCACTCTGCCACTCGTTGACATCTCGCGGCATGTTGAGCGGATGAAGCTTACACACCGAACACATGCCAGTCAATCGCTCAGGAGGGCGAACCGTCCACATATACGATGCGAAGGACCCCGATACGGTGCTCGGAGGTCTTGTTCTCAACAACGGCGTAACCAACGCCAACTTCCATACAATGATAGAGATATTCTGTATCTTTGACAGCAGCTACTTTCTGCGAGAGGAACACGGCACGATAATCCACAGGGACGACTGTCCGCTTAACCCCGGAAAGTACTATATTCTCACAAGCGGTATGTAGGTTTCTTATAGCGATTGCATACACGGTTAAGTTAGTGCTGACTGTGGTGAATATCTAGGCTCTATCACTATCAGCAATGAGCCTTGGCTGGTCCGTACACTCTCGATGGCTACTGGGACCCGTGTCGCACCATTTCGCAATGCTGTCCGCGAACGAGACCAGAGATGCGTTGTAACGGGGGAGGTGGTACTCGGCGCCGAAGATGATGATTGGGTGGGCTTTGAAGCTGCACACATATTCCCTCTAGCATATGAGGGCCACTGGAGCAACAGTGATTTCAGTCGCTGGATCACAATTCCGGCAACTAGTGGAGGTTCAATCAACTCTATCCAGAACGGGATGTTGCTCAAGAGTGACCTTCATGCGCTTTTTAACAGCTATCATTTTTCGATTGACCCCGATGTATATATCACTTACTTTTTAGGGTTATGGTAGCTGATAATCATCCAGGACAATCATAAGGTCGTTTTCTTCAGACGCGGTGGGAGTAATGTTGCTGGCAAGCATCTCGACCAGCGATTTCTTCAAGATCCTCGTCGACCGGTTGACCAACTCTTCCGATGGCACTTCCGGCAGGCAGTGTTTGCGAACATGAGAGGAGCTGGAGAGCCAATCTTTGAGTGAGATTTTCCGCCTGGATCAGATAGAATAGGTGAGATTATGAGTGGCCCAAGGGCTGGGGAATTAATGGAGTTTGAGCTATTCAGTCGTTTTGCAGAGGGTGATAAACAGGTAACTGGCTATTAAATTCAAGGTTGCTCTATCTTGGCCGCGGTTTGACGTTAGTGCATGCGACAAAGCCGAAGTGGGCCTTGATGAAAAATCGTGGAGAGAGTTGGACGCGGCGGCTATGTAGGAGGGCACGTATGTGCCAAGCCATGCCCAAATACCCTTTTGTTTTGCATCAAACGGACTACCGTATGGCTTAATGCCGCCACTATTCCGCCATACTGACCTCTGCAAACCTACCAGTCACCGACGAGGGGTCTTGTTCTCCCTCTAGACTGGCTCGCGCGCTGCGGCGCCGAGTAGAGGCTCTCCTCACACTCCAGTTTCTCGTTAACCCTTATTCCAACGTGAGGATCTGCTTCAGCTTCCTCAACACCATCATTCCAAATATGCGTTGTACAGGTGCCCGTTGACATGGCCCGGCCGCTCCAGCTGGTTGCTGTCATTGACCGTTAGGATTGCAAAAACAAGAAATGGGGATAGACCATGAGCACAAACGTACCAGCAATAATAGGCGCACTGGGATGCCAACTGGCATCTCTTACACACGTTCTCCATGCGCCAGTCGATATCATTTCGCTATCATGTACTGAATGGATTCCGGCTAATAGGTCCGGGTCCCGCGGTCGTGTTGCTTCTTTGACATCAATCACCCCAGCTAATGTGGCGTCTAAGTTATAGATATAAACCTTGCCATCATAACTCCCTGTATACACATATCGACTGTTTGAGCTATTTGGCGGGGAAAAGTGACACCGAATCAACGTCCTAAGCACTTTATGGCCACGGAATGTAACGAGCGAGCAGTCGTGAGGATGCGGCTTGTAGTCGTCCTCCTCAAACGGCGCGTATCGGTAGTCAAAGCCTGAAGAATACTTGGTAGGATCGATTGTCTCGAAACGCTCTGTACTCACCATCTTCCTAATATCCCAGAGCTTCATCGTTTGATCCTTCCCATTGCTGAGAACATAGCGGCCGTCACCCTTGCTGTCAACATAGGTGAGACCTTCGGTGTGACCGAGGAAGACTCCTGCAGCACGGCTATCGCCCATGGAACGGCGGTCCCACACTTTAAGCGTAGTGTCATCAGAACCGGAAAAGAGTATGTGAGGGGATGTCTTGTCGGCGAAACAGACTGCATTTACATCGTCATCATGACCGCGGATCCTGAGAGTGGGTTGACGGGTTTCGAGATCGTAAACGTATATAGATTGGTCGGATGTCCCTGCAACGAGCTCGCGGCCATCACCTGAGAAACGAATAGACCATATCTGTTGAGCTGTTAGTGGCTGCTGTTAATGCATTTATCATTTCTCGACAATTCTAACCCCAAATCCCGTATATGCACTAAATCCAGATCTCCTCATACTGCCTGGCCCACTGGTTGAGAAATCCAATAGCCAAGGGTCTGCTCTCTCGTTCGGATCCGTTGGAGCTAGACAAACGATGCATTTGATAGAGCTGCACGCTAAAAATTTGTTATCGGGGCTTAGTGAAGCATCTGTAAGGGTCCACTGGCCGTAAGGGTACTCTATGGTTTTGAAGTAGTTCCATCGGTAAGGGTTAGATGTGTCGTAGAGGCGGATTTTGAAGTCCTGACCGCAAGAGAAAAAGAAAGTTCCGTCATCAGAGAATTGGCCCGAGTAGCACCGGGCGTCGTAGTGGATTATAGTATCGGCTGCTGATGGAGGTATCATCGACTTGAGTGATTGGGATAGATTCAGCAGGTGTGTACCAGCTAGCACCAAGCAAATAACTTACTTGAGCCATTAACCTATTCTGCAGCTGCTCCCCCAATCCAGTATGCAGACCAAGCTCCCTCTTAAAAATCCGACCCGTCAGGCCAGTATTCTTTTTATTATCGTGGATGCCTCTGTAAAGCTCATTATCGCCAAATATACCGGAACCCATCAGCGCTCTCCCAACGTCACTCGGAACAGACGGGTATTTATCCTCCGCTCGTCTCCGTTTCCCTATCCCTCCATACCCCCCCTTGATTTCCTCATCATCCTCATCACTATCTTGGTGCTGGCGAGTGCGTGCGCGAATGTAGCGGTTACTAAGCTGTTCAGCAAATATCTGGCGAATGCCTACCTGCCCCAATATCCGTAGGATACGGTGACGGGTAATAGGAGCTTCGGTCGGCAGATCAGTCTGTGAATTCCAAAAGTTCATAACTATGTTCCACTCCCTCACCGTCACTACCATCATCCTCATCATCGTCCATTGTGAACTCGACGCTCAATTGTTCCTCCCATTCGTCTTCCAGATCTTGCGGAACAGTGTGCGGCCCGGAGCCGTGGCCGCTGTGGTGTGCACTTCCTCCGTCACCGTGAGGCAGCGAAGCACTCATGCTACTAGACGTGAACGATGAGAGAGGCCTATCGATAAGTTTCGCACTGCCAGAAATCCGTACTGTAACAAGAGGTGGGGCAGAGACTTATTTTTTGCCCAGCAAAATACCCCTCTATGCCACACCGGACCCAAGTACGCCAAGTACGCCAAGTACGCATCGGGCCGTCCCTCCGATGAGAGCCCGGTATTCATATTTTTACGGGATTCTTTTGCAGCGCGACTCGACTGTAGTTTTGAACAGTGCACTTACAATAACAAACCATGGAGGGAATGGAGCAAGTTTAAATCTACTTCTAATAGCCAGTTGCCTTTTGTTCGTTGCCTACTGCTAAACGACTAAATAGCTCGAACTCCATCCTTTCTGCAGCCTTAGGGGCTCTCATAGTTTCACCCATATTATCCGAGCCAGGTGGAAAGTCACACTCGAAAACGGGCTCTCCTGGGCCTCTCATGTTCGCAAATACCGCTTGTCTAAAATGCCAACGAAGAAGTTGGTCAATTGGTCGATGCGGATGCTCGAGAAACTCCTGGTCAAGATGTCTTCCTGCTACCCTGTCTATATCCAGGTCGAAGAAGACGATCTTGTAACCGTCCTTGCAATTGTTAGCCTTTTAAACCTTTAGCTTTCTAGCAAAAGAACATACATCAGGATTGATAGACATGCGGTAGTTGTCAAATAGGTTGTGCATGTGAGATCTAAGTAGCATTCCGTTCTGAATGGAATTGATGGGCCCGCCAGCCACCGGCTCAATAGTAATCCAACGGCTATAGTTGTTGTCGATCCAATGGTCCTCATGCGCCAAGGGAAAGACGTGGGCAGCCTCGAAACTATCCTAGATACCCCGATCAGCACCGAGTGCCCGTTGTCCAGTCAGAACACATCTTCGGTCCCTCTCGCGGATAGCATCACGAAATTGTGGGACACGAGTTCCGCCGGTTGCCGAAAGTGTGCGGACCAACCAAGGCTCATCGCTGATGGTGATCGACCCTAGAAGCTTGAACTTAGCACGGTGGCTCGATGGCTTGACCGGGTATAAGAAACCTACATACCGTCTGTGAGAATATAGTAATTGCCAGGATTGAGCGGATGGTCATCCCTCTGGAGTATCATGCCATGCTCTTCTCGCAGGAAATAGGTAAATCTATAAATCCGCACATCCTAGTAGAAATATAGAGCTTCCACATTGATCCAGTGGCTGCTCAATGTCAGCGGTAACAAAGTCGGTTAACAAGTCACCTGAGAAAACCGCATTACTAAGCACGTTCTTGATAAGAAGCAGCATCCATTCTAGCCTCTTCACCACCTGCAAAAAGATCGTGTCTCATCTTGACAACATGGCAAAGGGAAAAGTCTGCTTAGTAAGTGATCGTTCAGAGGGTCAGCCATACTTGCGATGTCTCTCTAACAGTACATAGGCCTACAGTGGTCAGATTTGAGGCTAATGCTCTGTTAGAGAGCCGATTACTGATTATAGTATATAGGCGGTCTGGACACAAGCTGTATTCTGAGGTGGCTGCTTGGTAAGAACCTCATGACCTTGGAATCTTTGTAGGGTAACTAAGGACTGATGATCGAGTAATATAGACGAGGGATATGAGGTCGTTTGCTTCCTTGGAAACGTTGGACAGGAAGAAGATTGGGATGCGGTGGAGAAGAAAGCACTGAAGATTGGTGCAAAAAAGATGGTGATTGAAGATTTACAGAAAGAGTTTGTAGAAGAATTGTGTTTTAAAGCTGTGCAGTGCAATGCCCAGGTGCGTAGACTCATACTTGGCCTGCATCTAGGACACGGGGACTGATTTGGACTTACAGTATGAAGGGCGTTACCTCCTTGGTACGTCTCTTGCACGTCCTGTGATCGCGCGATGTCTTGTGCGAGTGGCACAATGCGAAGGCTGTGACTTTTTAGCGCATGGTTCTAGTCCGTCTCCCCAAGTCCTAAGGATCTTTAAGATATATTTACAAAAATTACTTCAATTCAGATAGACTAACCTTTTGGATAGCGGGAAAAGGAAATGACCAGGTTCGCTTTGAGCTCGCCTTCTACGCGATCCAGCCCTCCATCAAGATCATCGCTCCATGGAGAGAGAGCAGCTTCATCGGCAGGTTTAAGGGAAGGAACGATCTTTTGTCTTATGCCGCAGAAACGGGCATACCAGTCACGTCCACTAAAGCGAAGCCGTGGTCAATGGATGCAAATCTTGCTCACTGCAGCTATGAAGCCGGCATTTTGGAAGACCCGAATCAGACGCCTCCAGATGACATGTGGATCATGACCGACGACCCTTTGAAAGCTCCCAATGAGCCTACCGATATTACAATCAACTTCCAAAAGGGAATTCCGACTAAGCTTGTCACACCACAGGTGACGCTCACGGATTCTGTACAACTTTTCAAGGAGCTCAACCGTATTGGAAAAATCCATGGTAAGTTAGATAAATGTAAAGATCTTGACTTACTCTCCTCAAGATCCCTCTTTCCTAAGACTATATCCCAGCTCGGCCGTTACTTTCTTCTATTTAAAACTGTTATTGAGCCTTTACTAACATTATGCCTACGATCTAGGTATCGGCAGGATTGACATTGTTGAGACTAGGCTTATAGGCTTGAAGTCTCGAGGATGCTACGATGTAAGTCATTTCGAGTTCCCCATCGTGAAATTAATATACTATTCATGCATGGTTCCTGGGGCACATCAAATACGTGGTGATATAATATTAATATTTGGTTATTTGATCTCGGAGATTGATTTTCAACTGGTCTTGCCAAGTTGACTACCTATATTTTTAACATAGCAAGCGCCTGGACTTACATAATGTCTTCAACTGATTTATTCACAGTCCCCAGCTATGACTATTCTGCGTCTCGCCCACCTTGACCTCGAGGGGTTGGTTCTTGATGCACAAGTTAGATCTCTTCGGGATCAGGTGAGCCCCGCGTTGTTCCTAGCAGCATCTATCATAACAGCTAATGCTTGAACCTAGTTCGTTACACACAACTGGAGCACCTATCGTAGGTCATGACATTCCTGTTTTACTTGCACTGCTAACCCTCCCCGTAGTTTATAATGGCATGTGTATGTAAAGCATACCCTTCACATATCTCCTACTATAGGTGCTTTATTTCCACTTTCGGCCCGTACTAACGTCTTTACCTTCACCTTAAGACTTCGCACCCGAACGTGCTTTTGTGGAAAATTCTTTAATCTTTAGCCAAAAGCGCGTGAACGGCGAGGTCCGGTTGAGGTGTTACAAGGGGGCTGTGTACGTCCTCGGTCGTTCTAGTAGCACCGAGAAGCTATACTCTGAGGAAGAGGCGTCAATGGACTCGTTGGACGATTTCAGCCCAGAGGACGCTACAGGATTTATCAAAGTCCAGAGCATCAGGTTAAAGAAGTATTCAGAAGAATGGACAGGGCGAAAGTGAAGTACTTCTGGCCAAAGGTTCTTAATTCATGTTGATGCAAGCCATGAACAGGTTATGGTAAGGTTGGATAAGACAGGCCAGAAGAGGTATTTACGGTTGAGAATGATAGTGCCGGATAATTCTAGAATCAAAAGAGCTTGCCCCATCTGTAGTTCACTTCGGCCTCCATAGTGCTCGGCTTCAGATATATTACACGAAGCCTGGTATACGGCAGTCTATAAGCAGTGAAGGGACAAAATTCGGAAATTCTTGGAGGTTGAACGCAGTCACAACTGGCGGCCAGGGCACGGATACGTAGTAGTCAATAGAGTATATTGAGTAACGAGCGACTTGAATTAATTCTATCTACTGCTGGAGATGACAGCGCCTTTTATAGGCAGCTGAGGCACATCGCCACCACGGTGGCGATGGTGACTCACCTTATGAGCGAACCACCTTGAAGGTTCACCGCGCAGCTAGAACCATGTAGCAGCATCGTAGCATATCTACAACAGAAATCGCATGCACCGCTCACCCTTTAAAGCGGCGCCGGCTGGGTGAGCGATGCCGCCCTGTGCTCGCCTGAGCTGGGTGACTTTCTATGCGTCGCGCGACTTTCCATCTGTCGTACAACACTCTCGCTTGTCGCGCGACTTCTTGGCTTGTCGCGTGACTTCTTTGCTGGTCGCGCGACTTCTTTGCTGGTCGCGCGACTTCTTGGCTTGTCGCGCGACTTCTTGGCTTGTCGCGCGACTTCTTGGCTTGTCGCGTGACTTCTTGGCTTGTCGCGCGACTTCTTTGCTGGTCGCGCGACTTCTTTGCTGGTCGCGCAACCTCTTATTTGTCGTACGTCACTCTCTCGACGCTATAGCCTAAAAATGGCGACTAATAACCATGACACTTCTTCCCTGACGTCCAGCAACTTATCCAAGGGGGTGAAGAAGAGACGAAGGGGGACGGCAGAAGAACCCAGTATGGAGGAAGAAAGGGGTAGAAGAGATAGAATAGAGGAAGAAAGAGACAGAAAAGCTAGGACGAAGCAAAGAGCTAAAGAACTTCAGGATGGCATCCGCGATGCATCGATAGATTGGGGTAAATACAGTATTGACTTCCGGGCTTCCAGCAAGGGCGAGAAAGAGTTGTATGATTTTCTTCAGCGATTGGAGACGGTTTCAACATTTGCAAAAACGAGGGCGGATACTACAGCCCAGCTTCTCTCCAGGCTACGTCAGAATCCCAATAAGCTTGACATCCTAACGATGGTTCAGTCCGAGCTGTCCAATCTCCCACAGGATGACGTTTATCCCCTAACCAATGCGAGATCACTTGAGGACGCTCTCAGCAAGCCGTTCCAGGTCCCACTCCTCCATCGGGTGACGGAAAGCCATCCGAGTCTTGCGCCTACCACAAACTTCGGCATTCAAGAGCTGTCAAAACACCTTACTGAAGACGAAGGAGCCTCTCTTTCAGTTTATGATTATTCTATTCCAGATCCTGCCAAAAGGACACGCCGAACGACGGTCTGTGAGTTTCGATCGTGTTTTCAGGCAGGAAGTACTTGTGGAGGGGCACTTAATTTTCTGGATATCGAGAACCGCACAAAGATTCAATTCTGTCCTTCTCCTATTATACTTCAGGATGTTACGACCAAACTCGATGCTTTGGTTGAACGCGACAAAGGCAAAACTGGTTCTGAATGGAAGGCCGAACCGCCGAAGGAGTTTTTTCTTGCTTCCAAGAAAAATGCTGCTTCTACCATTCACGTAGATAAGGGCGGTAAGATCACGTGGGTTTTGATTCTCGAAGGACGCAAGATATGGTACTATCCTCGGCACGCTAGCCTCCAGGCTCTGCGTTGGTTAGCTCTGGTTGGGTCTCAAGTCCCAGAGAATTATGAGGGTGACTGGGTAAAGGTCGAACTACGGCCTGGAGATCTGTTGTATGTATGAAAGAAGGCTCGTTTGCGATCACTTGCTGACTTTCTAGTGTAATGCCTCCGAACTTCCCACATGCTGTGTTTACGCCGGATGATTGTCTAGCGGTTGGCGGACAATTTTATACGGCAGGACATCTGGGCCGCAGCATTGAAGGACTGAAACTGCTGGAGGACCATCCCGACATATCTAATGAGGACCTAGACGATTCCGTTTACAGTACCTTGGCGAGAATCCTCAATAATTGCAGTCCGATCATGACTTCCTTGGAAAAGTCACAGGTCGCCAGCAATCAGTCTCTGCTTCCTGACCGATCAGGCCCTGCAACGTATGACGAGCACTCGAAGGAGAGCCTTACAAACATCTTGAAGTCCCTCAGAGTGGCAATCCCTTCGAAAGCAAAAAAAGATGAACTACTTGAGCTTCTCAAAAGGAATAGCACTCGAGCAGCATGCACACCTCGGGAGAAATTTCTTGACGCATTTTGGAAGTTTTGTGATGCATTCATGGCCGATAATACCCCAGCAGGAGGCTGCTTGGATTCTTCTCTGGTCTAGGCCGGTAGATATGTTGGCTGGGGTTGTTGCAATAAAACTCATACACTGATCACTATTTGATTGGTATTTCTTGTGTGGCAGAATACTCGAAGGGGAACGTGCGGAAAAGCTAATTTTGTAATTTTATCTGAGAATGAGCCGACACCTCCCAGCTGCTCAATCAAGAATACAACATCACATTTGGGCCCCGAACACATAGTATTCTTAAACAATTGTACTTTATACTATCGGGAACTACCCGCTCTCCGGCTAGCAAAACTCACATGAAAGTGAATTCCTCCAGCTCTAGTCCCTTTATTCGCAAGTCCTTGACTATTTTTCCACTGTGTTGCTCATATATTTGGACAGGTCGGGTGAGAGTGTGTGACGCGTACGGGGGAGAGAGAGAGAGAGAGCCCGCCGCTATGTTTGGAACTGACGATACTGGGCCATCTTCGTATTGGGGGGTTTCGCAGCTGCTGGAACTAGCAAGGCTTGGTGGGGTACCACCTCCGTATGGGGGGGATCCGCCGCAGATGGGTCCGGGACTACCTCCGTGTGGGGCATCTACCGCTGCTGAGTTCAATTCACACCATCGAGGGAATTGCAGTTGTGAGATCTGATGGCCTGCCGGCGTTTTCAAAAATGACGTCTGTAACATCCTTTTTCCTTGCTGCTCCATGTCTCTTCATCAGTCCGTCTTTCTTGAGATCGAACAAAACCGTCCCCGCCGGTCGTCTCTTTTGTTTCTTTTCTGTCGCCTTTTGGTTCTTTTTATGGTTCTCTTCTGTCGCCTTTTGGTCCCCCTTATCGCTCTCTTCTGTCGCCTTTCTTCGATTCTTTTCACGATATAAGAAATTCACCATCCTTTCGACTCGAGGTCCGTGAGATACCATCCGTCCATCAGTGGGTAGCACCACCAAAATTAAGCGGTCTTAAATAACAAGAAGATACAGACAACTTTGCCATCTCCACGCATCTCAAGCCTCGCACCTCCGGCCAAATAAATCACAGAGCCTTTTTCTAATTGCACCTCAACGCTCTCTTGTCCGGATTTGGCCCTGCATTCTAGAGAACCGATTTTGAGGAGAGGTATAGCGACGGCGGCAGACGCAGCACCTATGGTGTATATCCCTTGGCGGTAGAGGATCGCCTGCGGCTGGTGCAGGTAAATGATTTCGTGGGGTTTAAGAATGTTGGCAACAGAGGGTTTGCTAGCAGCCTATTCACCCCTTAGTACAGATCGAGTTTACGCATAATGTACTTTCCTAACCTCACTACTATGATGATTCCTGTAATACTCCACTGCGACGTCCTTGCAAAGACTTAATAGATCTAGTCTTATGATAGAGGCGGCCTGCACGGAGGCGGCCTGTGTCGAGGCTGCTTGAATATCATTCTCGTATTTCTGGGCTAAGGCTAGAAGCGCTTCTGCCGGTGATGTAGTGTAGACGAAGCCGTTGGTAGACATCGCGATCTTTTTTTTCCCGATGACGAGGTGGGATCTGAGGAGGGGCCAGCCGACTCTTGGCATACACGTGATATGGGTTTGTACAAATATCGCCATAAAGTTTCGAAGCGAGGTAATATGCGCCTTTTTTCAGGTGGCTTCGGATGTAAACTAAAGACTCTATAATACTCAATTTAAAAGCTATGAAAACATAGTAATGCGCAAAATACTCTAGAAGCTTTGAAGAATATAAAAATAAATTACCATCTTGTATGTCCTCCCTTTGCCTTAATACATGCTTTTATTCGCTCAGGCATCTTAGAAATCATTCCATTAAAATCCTCACTTTGGATGCGATCCCACTCTTCTTGAATAACAAGAAGAAGCTCTTTCTTGCTTTGAGGAATATAATCCCGATTATTAATTGCCCGTTTCAGCCTGCTCCAAACATTTTCTATTGGATTCAGGTCAGGAGAACAAGCAGGCCAATCCATCAAAACAATACCTTCCTTCTCAAAAAATTTCTGAGCAATTCCTGCACGATGACATGGTGCACCATCATGCATGAAAACCCAAGAACCAATCTCATACTCAATTTCACAAGCAGCTGGTAAAACTGCATCATGAAGTACCTTCTCCACATATTTTTGTCCATTCATGCGTCCATCAATAAGCACACAAGGACCCTTCTTGTCCTTAAAAATATAGGACCAAATGCCAACTGATGTTCTTCCACTCTTGAAAGTTGGCTTAAGACATGTATTTTCCAGCTCTTCTCCTGCTCGTCGCCATATCCAATAAACCCGTCCATCCAAACCCAACTCAATGTTACATTCATCTGTAAACATTACCCTTTCCCAATCTTCTGCTTTCCAATGCTCATGCACGAGAGCAAATTCAAGACGTTTTCTCTTATGCTCTGGTTTGAGAAAGGGTTTGCGACGGGCTACTCGTTTATGATATCCGTATTTGTCTAATGTAGCTCGTAGAGTTGTAGGACTACATTGAAATTGTCGACAAAGGGCTTTAACAGTTGAGCCGCGATTGTTGACAGCACAGCGAACCAGAAGGCGTTCATCTCGAGCATTTAATTTTTTGGGTGCTCCAGATCTTGGTCTCGTAGCTGAAGGGTCTTGAGGATTTTCGTTTGCACGTTGGAGAGTTCGTTGGACGGTAGACTTGTGGAGACCGGAAAGCTTAGCAATTTGACTATGCGAAAGCTTTACTTTTCGTAGCATCACAACGCCGTAGGCTCGTCTTGGAGTAATGTGAGTATAACGCAGCATCTTAGCAATTTAATGGGAGGTTTTCAAGGAATTTGTGATTTAGTTTCAGTTTTGGGGCTCACGACAGAGATTGCATCTTCATTTTAAATGTCTTAGATATGGCGCAATTATGAATCGCTTCGAAACTTTATGGCGATATTTGTACAGTTGGGTCCAATAAGTGTTCGACCACCTCACCAAAATGCAGTTTTTGACCCGAAACCCAACAACCAATGGTCGCGCAGACTTGCAAAGTAGTTTATATGATAGATAGAGCTAAATACAATATTTTTGGTCGCTCAATATTTAATTGGACCC
>JAJDFF020000520.1:0-17040 GCA_021527025.2 Geoglossum cookeanum | reverse complement strand
ATCGCCACCCCAGAGCACAAATCCGCCCGGGCGTCCATACACAATACCTTAAGCTTGTACAAGGACCGCAACTCCACCAACTCCGACCCAGGTTCGTCATCACCGCTATCGCCCGAAGGCTCGGAGCAATCGAGCTCTGAGCTACGAAGAAGCAGCAAGTCCGGTACCACAAGGGTGCGACCCGTACCAGAGCAGTACCCAGAGCCACTAGCGGAGAAAGACCCCCCAAACACAAGCAGGCAGTCATCGCGCCGCCGATCAAGACTAAGCCTTTTTGGGGGGTCATTGCGTTGTACGTGCCCCAAACCTTGTAGCCGAACTGCAGGCACTAACTACCAACATCCAACAGTGAAACGCTCCTGCTCACGGGCCTCGACGAATCAAGGCGAGATTCTTAGTAATAACGACGGCGTCTCCGACCCCGCTGGGGCCAAGCCAACAAAGCGGAAATCGCTGCTCATGAGGAGGTCGGTCGCCGGCATAAAGGAGTTGGATGGGCATGTAGAAAGGGCGTTTTGAATTCTCCCATGCGCTTTTACGGATTGTAGAAACAGTCTAGGCCATGATAGACACCCTCTCCTACAAGGGGGGGCCTTTTCTTTTATTACTTTACTCTAGTCTTTAGTAGTATTATTATTCAAGCCCCACGGGATAAAAGGGCCGGACATAAGTGTCTGGCTTTTTTTTTTAAAGTCCATATCTAAGACTCGGGTCTCTTCATGTGTTAACAACCCCACAGAGCAGCAATAAGGGAAAGTATGAATCCAATATACCAAAAAAAAAAAAAACCATTATGAGGATAAGTTGCC
The DNA here is from genome assembly GCA_021527025.2 of Geoglossum cookeanum. Lineage (NCBI taxonomy): Eukaryota > Fungi > Ascomycota > Geoglossomycetes > Geoglossales > Geoglossaceae > Geoglossum > Geoglossum cookeanum. The sequence goes on along the minus strand of JAJDFF020000520.1, from coordinate 16,231 downwards.
TATGTCGTAAGGAGAATATCGTTTTCCTCCGTTTTGGGGCACCTACGGATTAAGTTGAATTTACTGGAATATATGAAAGGAGACTTTCCAAAAATAATAATAATAATATAGATGCTGGTGAATTCCTATTTTGGCCCAGACACCACCCTTTCCGCTCTCTCGCCGCTTTTCTGCGAGATTCACCCACCGAACACAAATTCAACAGTTCCAGCCTCGCTCTTGCCTAATCCCAGCAGCCCAAGTTCACTCTGCGACTCGCAGCCCAGCACCAGAGAAAAGCAAAGTCCGCATCTAGACTTGTCTATTACCAGACATGGATCCATATCGTGACACTATTCCTGATGATCACGATAAAGAGATCAGAGCATGCATGAGAGAACAAGATGGCTCCGACAGCAAAGGACAACCAGCAAAGCAGGTGAGAGTAAATACCAGTGCCCTTTTGCTGTCAGAGGATGATAGACAGGAGAAAGTCGAGAAATCTCCCAAGCTTGAAGACGACCTAACCAAATACAATCGTGAGTGTCTCCAAAAGAGGCTGATATATATCAACCAGGCAGCAAAGCAAAAAATTACTCCTTATATCCAGGAATTCCTCGAGTTTCACAAAGATGCATACAAGGTTGCCCTGGAAAGTGAAGCTTCAGAGAAAGCTTCTCATGCAATCATGCAAGCCATAAATTTGGTTTATTACTCTGTTGCCTTTTTTTTTGAGCTATGCTCATTATAAGAGTACGAGCACCTTATGCAATATGTGAAATTGCGGCAGCTAGAGCTTCTTGCCAACTACGGCTATATCTGAAACAAGAGTTACAGGAAATTCAGGACAATCTCAAGACACCAGCTACTGGTGCTAGTTCTAAAATGCGGAAGGCAGCTTTTGAACTCAAACTACCAAAGATATAGCTAACCATTACGGACAAGCTGGCTGGAGCCAACATAGCTAACTTTTGCAAATATGTTTATGTTACTTGTGGCATCTTCAGTATCGATCTGAATCATATGGTATGGCTTATCGGAGAATAGGAGGAAAGAAACCGCATCTTTCATAACCAAATCTATCAATATATATTTAAATGTCACTAGCTCTGCCTCGCCGAGCAAACGTGCTGCGATCTCAAGGAATTGCTCAATATTCTATCTGACCTAAATACAGCAGCAAAATATGAAAAGGTCTTAGTATTCAGAACAAATACTTCAATATCGTAGATCATGATGATTCTGATACTTGGTATCTAAATAAGAAAGCCAGGAAGATGGGCATAAAGAAAGCAACAAGAGAGAAGAATCAAGCTCAGAAATGATTTAATAGTTGGAGATTTTATCGTTACGGCAGTATATGCAAGAGGGAAAAAAATTGTCAATTCTAGATTAGATGAAACTGCAAGAAGGGAGAATATATAAGACTTAAATACTTCTAATAGGAATATCTTGCTACTTTTTATTACTTTTGTCAATTTTCACTCTATTGCTCATTTGCTCATAGTAGAACTAAAGAAACTCTTTAAAAATTTAAGTTGTGTATAGTACAAAACTTCATCAAGCCCCTCAATGCTAGAAAATTGGTGTCATTAATTCTCTTGTAACTAAAACTAAGATAGTCAATGACTCATCATACCTGTCAAGCTCCAGACGGTTGGCCGCAGGTGCTCGGAACGGTACGAAGGGAGGCGAGCGCTTGTAAGTGGTGCGACTCGTAGCTCGCGAGTAGTTCGTGCGAGCTGGTACTACTACGAGGGTACGTGGAGTGTATAACGAAGTGTATTCTATATACAATAAAGGTGTTGACCAATGAGGTTGCAAGAAGCATCCTCCTCGCGCTTTAAAAGGGGTCGCGGGCCTTGGCGAGGCGGGCACGGCTCGCTCGGCGATCCGAGCTTCGAGCCGCCCGTTACAATACCTCTCATCATCACTATCATCACTATTATCATCATTATCTCCCTGTAGACAAGTTAATAAAAATAGGTATTGTATGACATTCATCAAGTGTTTATTTTTATCTTATATTGTTTTTTACTATTAATCAACTCAATTTTCCATTCGTCTCATCCAACAAACTTCAAAACCAGACTAGCTATGATACCAGTTCAGGCTACTGAACACTCAAATCCTGTAATTGGAAAAGAGAAAAAAAAAATTCAACCTTCTCTTAGCTTACCATGCTTGTGGAGAATGCTACTAGTACTTGAAATCTTTTGAATAAAAAAAAAAAAAAATTAAAAACTTTCTCTCGCTTGTGATATATGTGGAGAACTGTTTTGTTATTCTCCAAAAACAGAAGTAATGAACAACAGCATTATGACATAATAAAATAACTCAACTCAATATCATTTTAAGAACCATGCAATAGAAAAATGAATAGCACTATGCTGACCTGTAACGCCGACCCATATTGCCACTCTATCCAGATCTTCTCTTGAGCTCTGCTCGCTACTTTTGAGGAGCTTGGTTGACTCCTCCATCTTATACAATACATTCGCAAAAGTTTGGCAGAAAGAAGAGTCATTGCTACCATCGCCGTCGCCGCCATCCTTCATATTATCCACCCTCTCTCATCAGCAGTGACACTCACTGGGGTCGCTATTGTTATCCCCACCATTGTTGCTGCTGCAAACACTCTATTATCTACTACTATGGACAATGCTTCCACTGCGTCGGAGATGCTCTTTACCGATCCCGCCACTGCAGCCGATGGGTTGTTATTTATGGCAGACAACACTGCTATGGCCACAGCAATGCTGTATGTAGCTATAGCTGTAATGAGACCCACCTCCACCGCTGCCCCTATCACTGCCATCAGACCATTTACAACCACAACTGCATTCTCTATTGCTGCCGCAATATTTTTTCTTAGCTGAAACGACTTGGTCCTATTCTTCTAATAGGGAATCTTTGCCCCTCTTTTCCCCATAGATGGCTGTACTTTGCAAAAGAGTACCAAGCAAATAGTATAAGGTAATTTAATTCTTATTGTCTTTGTTAAAAATAATTTACTTATTATTAATAGGTAGTGTTTTTTATTTCTTACTCTATTTTTTGGGGGGAGGAGGTTTTATTTATTTTTACTTTGTATTGTTTTTTTTACTATTAGTTAATGCAATTTTTCATTTATCTCATCCAACAGACTTTGAAACTGGATTATAGCTACATATCATAAGTCTGAGTCACTTTACATAAAAGTGCGATATGATCCCATCCCTACCTAATCTTCCACATTATACAATATCTCCATAATGTACTCTTCTAGATCTTGTTTCTAGGAATTGTTAGTTTAATTGTGAGCGAACTCCATATCAAAGAGGTATGCCAATTAGCATAACTTTAAAGGTGCTAAATTATCTGAAATAGAAGTTGATTATAGTTGCTTTTGTAGAGTCCTTTAGGGAACCGTCAATTTGCCAGCCTATATAATAAAGGCAAGTCCTAAACTCAAATTAGTACTCTTAAGTCTTATACTGATATTAGTAAATATAACCTACTATATTATAAATAAAAAGACCTTAAAGATTTATATACAAAAGTCAGAGATGTATGCAGAGTAAAATGCATCAATTTTGTAATTAAAAGATTTTAGTAGACTATAGAGTTTATAATTAAAGCTAAAAGATGTTCATATATAGAATAATGCTGCAATTCATATTGTATACAAATGTAGGAAATACAGGGGATGAATATGACAGAACTTGGCTACAGCTGAGTCCTGAGTGAAAGCAATTGCATTGATTCTAATATATATATATCAAAAAGAGATAGAGACAGTGCAGGTGAAGCAGACTTTTCACTCGCTAGTAATCCGGACTGAGCAAATAGGGGTCATATAGATTGGGTGACTCCTATTTGCTATCATGAGATTATCTCAAGTAGTTCTGCCCATATGCCCCATCTTTGCAAGTATGACTCTTGTAGCTGTTATGGATCCTAAGAGCGTGGTCTAGCACTTGCAACAAAAGGCCGTTGGGGACTTGATAAGATAAGATATATGCAGTTGATTTAGCTTGAATAATGTTACGAACCTCCGATCGCCTCCGACCTAGCCTCTACGAGCCGCATCGAGCCACATGAGCTCATTGCCAGACCCACGAACCACGCGCAAAGCTCTCGAACCTCTACACAGCCTTAACTATGATGTAAGCCTTTACACGGACCTCAACTGCACTGTCCAACGAACCTACGGGCCCAACGAACCTATGGACAGACTAACCGCGAACCATTACCACTCGTAGCATAACTGGCAGGCCCAACCGCGGCTGGCATGGCTCGTGACAATTTGTGGCGGGTTCGAGAGCTTCCTCTTCTTATGTATATAAACACGAGGCCTCCTTCTATACCTTCTCTCTTCTCTAGCTTTGAATCGTCAAATAGAAGTAGTCCTACCTTGCTTTCCAAGCGCCCGGAATCTACGTTTGTGACATTGCATATTGTAAAGTATAGTGTATTTTCAATTTCTGAAATGCAATTAACAGAACAGCTGGCCTTATGCAACCCTTCAATGACAGAATGTTTATGAGGACTTAGTTCGATTTTAGAGGTCCTCCTCTTCTTTTGGATGCATGCATTTGTGTTTTTAGGCCCTAGGGGTGTGCATGGAGGCATGGTTGCAATGGGTCATGAAATCGTGTCTGGAGCGAGATGCATCGGAAATTGGTGGAGACTTTTGTCCCCCCACTGTAGGAAGGAAAATTAGGGCTACCTCACGAATTTGTGTACTGTGCATGCAATTGTTGTTGATTTCCTGTCAAATTTTATTTTTAAGCAATCTATATACTACAGAACATCTATGCAAAATTCTAGAACAATAGCTCTAGAATTGATTTTGGGGTTGTGGTTATGGTGGAGTTCCGGAGGTGTCTCGCGTAGTGGCAACTTCGCGGGGTCCGGCAACTTCGCCGTCAAATATGTTATTCTAGAACTTAAAAAAAATTCGTTTCCCACACCACGACGATCAGGCCCCTTAATGCTGTCTCTTTTCTGGGGCATTTCTCCACTTTTCGACGACTTCTTCGAGTACATTCGTAATTATCGCCAGATCGCGTTTCACGTCAATCCTCCAGTTTGATACGGCTATCCGGCTGGCCGGGTTGCCATCCCACACAGTCCCAGACACGTAAATCTTGCCTGTGCTATTTATCATCCCTACCAGCTCGCGGTTGAGGCCGTCGTCTCTGGCGCGGAATAATACAACAATGAATGTGTGAAATATCTTGCCCATGTCTGGTTCGGGAAAACCTGGCAATAGCTCAAAGTCTGGATGCCTAAGAATACAGTCTGCCACAGCTCTTGCCAGGCGTACTTGCTGTTCAAGCATCTCCCGATAGAGAGTTCGTCCATAGGCGGTAAGTGTGGCGTATACTGGAAGCGCTCGAAACCTTCGCGAGTTTTCGATGCCGATGTTTAAGGGTGACAATATGTTATCCAGATCCGCAGTGGTGACCTCCGCAAGGTACGCAGCATTAGAGTTCTGAAACACCTGGCTGGCAACGTTTGGCCATCGGCAGAAGAAAAACCCACAATCATATGGCTTGTACAACGCGTTAGTATTAGGATTGTCATTGAATCCGTTGCCGGAACCTACCACGTTTAGAATCTTATGAGCATCTCCAGTGATTGAATCTGACAGCTCGATACCATCACAACTGATACGAATCGCGTCGAATTCACTCCCGCGGTCCAGCATTCGCCCAAATAAACCAAACGCTGAGGGTAGTCAGCATTCGGAGAGAAGCCTGGAGTTATCTACATTTAAAGCATCTATGGAGATTTACCACCATCGACATGAATCCAAGCACCATTCTGGTCACAGAGAGCCCGGATGTTCTTGAACTCTTGGAGGCTCTCTGTTGCAAATCGGCCTGTGTTCACCTCTCCACATGAGATCGCGACGATTGAGGCAGTGCCAGGAGCCTTCAGCCTTTCCTCGAGCTTTCGGAGGTCGAATTTCCAGGGCTGCTCATCCGACAGTGGCAAAGCTTCGACTGCAGCACGGCCAAGGCCAACGATACTTGAGGCCTTTCTGAGCGACGAGTGCGGCATTGTGGTTAGAATCTGTATCTTACGAATACCAGCCTCTAGGCATGCCGCAACCAACCCAGAGCTTGCTACGTTAGTTAGTGAGACACCTCTCTTCTGTAGGGCAGCCTGAACGACCTGATCCCTTCCACATGCCAAGCCAAGCACATTGCTTGCGGTAGCTCCTGTAGTGAACGTCCGCCCTGGCCAACTCGCAGGGTCGAAACTCAAGAGTTCTAGCAGCAATTTTAGAGTCTTGTCCTCAATCACCGTTGCTGCGGTTTCATTGGGAAGATGCACTTGAACGTTCTGATCGTAGATCGAGACAATTTGATCTGCGATAGAGGCAGCGGGAGTTGCGCCTCCTGTAACGAAACCGTAGTAGTTGGGAGATAGACTGGAAGCATTTAGAGCAGGGACGATATCTTCCAGGAGATGTTCAATAGCCCTAGCTGTACCTATTCCATCATTTTGGAGGCATGGAGTCAGCGATGAGACTGCCCGCGCAATATCATCCTCTGTGGGTAAAATGCTTGGCGTGCCCTTGGACAAGAGCGAGAGCAGCCGTGTGTGTGTTTGGCCATAAACACCATCAACCTGACGGTCCATTGCAGGGCCCGTGGAGCGATTGAGAGCGTCTTGTCAATGGTGTTGTATTACTCTTGTTCGGGTGATGGTTTCCGGGATGGTATGAGTTCCCCGCAGACGATGCTGCTTTAGCTGGTGGCACTCCTTTTTCTTTAATTACTCCGGACTTGACGCTTAGCAGGCCCGGACTAAACCAGGTAAACTCGAACATAGAGAGCGGTAGAAAGTACTTAAGAAATGAATTAGTTCTGTTGGATATTTACATGTAACTTATGGTAGCGGGTCGAGACCTTGCCGTGGCAGCAAATAGGAGACAGCGAATTTGTGCTAACACGGCACCCTACCACAACCACAACTCCCAAAATCAATTTTAGAGCAATGGCTCTAGAACTTTGCACAGGGTTCCTTTTATATGTAAATAATTTAAAAATAAAATTTAAAAGAAAACAAACAACAACTGTATGCATGGTATACAAATCTATGAAATTGCTTTAATTTTTCTTTCTTGCTCTAAACCTTATTACCATATCAGTAAAAGATACATCCTCATCTGGTCCAGCTATAAGGACCTTTCTTAACCTTTAGGTATAAGGTTCTGATGCTTCAAATACTTCAGAATCAGAAAAATCAAAAGATATAAGTATTGCTCTAAAATCAATATTTTTTAAATAATATTAGAATACTTTAAATATATTAAATATTAAACTAATCTTCTGAATCTGATACCTGAGTTCCAGATCTACTCTCTGATGCCACTGGAGTAGTAGGTAGTACTTTAATCTTCCTAACTACCCTTTTGCTTTTTTTACTATCTTCCTTACTCTCCCCCTTTTTTTTCTTATTATTACTTCAGTAAGCTTCTTCTGCTTAGCTTTATATTGCTATAGAGCAGCATTTACATCCTTCTGAATAAATAACTTTATATATCTCATGTTCTTCTTGATCATCCTAACTCTACTTTTCTTATAAGTAGCCTTCATATTAAGGCGCTTTTATAAAAAAGTAGTCTCATATTTAGCAACAGCTTTCTATACTTGAACTTCTATCTCAGAGTTACCTAGCTTCTCTAATACACTTAATAGAAGCTTTTTAGAACCAACTTGAAGTACTAGTTGCTCTAAGTACTTCAATATTGTTAGGGCCTGAATGAGTGGTCATAGGTACTTGTTGTAATGGCCATATGAGAGCTCGGACCGCGGAGCGAGCCATGCTCGCACCGCCAAGGTTCGCGGCTCGCGAACCCCTATTAGAGACCGACAAGGATGCCTCTTGCAACCTCATCGGTCAACACATGTATTGTACATAGAGCATCAATAGAATAAGAACCATACCGTCTTCACTACATTCACAAACTGCAAGCCTATACAAACCATATAGTTCGTAGTACCGATTGTACGCCCGCCTACCACACGCCGAGCCCGAGCACCTGTGCCCAACCGCCTAGGTCCTGACAATTGTGTGGAATTATGATTAGATGGTTGTCTCAGTAGGGTTGCAAGCTAGTTGTTTATGGTATATATAGTCAGTCTATTCTAACGATAATTTATATACAATAGATGCATTGACTGATGAGGTTGCAAGAAGTATCTTCGTCGGTCTCTTAAGGGGTTCGCGAGCCACAAACCTTGGCAATGTGAGCAAGGCTCACTCCATAGTCTAAGCTCTCGTGGCTCCGTTACAAATATCTAATGAAATTGATATAACTGCTTAAGGGCTTTAAAAGTGCTAGTTAATATCTATGGTTCCTTCTGAGTTATAATACTCTTATCTAGTCTATTCTAAACCCTTCTCTTATCATATGGAATCAATCCAGTATCTGTTTATGCTTTTTTGATATTTTGAAAGATGTACATGCTCTCCCTAACTTGCTGAAGTAAGGAGATAAAGTCCTTTCTGGAAATTGCTAGATATCCTTCCTTAAACCATTCAGCAAGCAAAATACCATAATAGCACTACAAAGGATCAAATAAACCAATATTTAGAGGCTGAGTAAGATAAGTAGAATGTATTAGAAGAACAAATATCAAAATTCTATATTTTCAGGCAAAGTTAAAAAAGAAGTAGTTGCAATATGATTCATAACTATCTAGAAGAAGAAAGCACCAGTTTAAGAAGTTTTTATATGTAATATTAGTTATATAGAAGTAGAAATTCATATAGGGTTAGTAATAAAAAAAAGAAAAGAATATAAAACGTAAAAGAGATAAACTTACTCAGGATGTGTATTAGGCTCAAAATTGTATTTTAACTATCTTAATCTAATCTTATTTGATGTTCAAACTTTGAAAGAATGTCTATAAACCTAAACAGAGCTTCTTTACCCTTTAATATATGTTTTTATGTAGTGATTTACTACCTTTGTGACTACTAAAGAGGGCAACATTGCTTCTTCAGCAAATATATACTCCAGAACAGTAATTAGCCTTTTATTTCCATTTTGAATATACTTAGGGTTCTTTTTACCTTTCCTGCAAACCACTCTACACTTTGCTGATATCCTTAATAAAAAGCTCTTTTTATCCATATTTCAAATATTGACCTACTTGATTTTATACTTTTCAGTACCTTATAGAAGAGTTTGAAGTAAAGCTCTAGTACTCTAAGGTTGCTAGCAGCACTTTTTTGGCACTCTAGATACTAACTAAATTTGATTTAAAACTCAAAGTAATCCTTGATGAACCTATTGTAAGACTGTAATATAGGTCTTAAGGATATATAATAATATGATGACTTATAACAACGATAAAGTAGCTCTAATGTAATGCAATCGTAATGCATTTGTAAAGACAATATAATTATCACCATGGTAAAGAAACACTCTAAATTAGTAGAAGTACTCTTAATATTGTAGTTTTTGAAGAAGAACTAATCGCTATCTATTCTACTATGGGTAATGAACTACTTAAATACATAGTTTTGATAGCTTTATGCCAGTTACTGTAAGGTGCTGACAATGAGGCTCTCAAGAGGATGCTCTTAGCTGCGTCGGACTACCTAAACCACTTATGGCTTCCAGAAGACCCAATGATGTTAGTCCTCTGCGATAACAATGAGACTGTAAGCAAGTAGCCACAAGCATCTCCCGCAAGCATTCAATATCCAGCACATCCAGATGTATGATGGAAACAGTCCCTATCAGACAAAGATGTCGCCATGAAAGCAGCACGCTACAGGGATGATGCTATGAAAACAGCAGAAACACCCCATTGACAATATTGCAATTACTAGCAGAAGTCAAAATAATGGGTATATAGCTATAAGGCAAAGTAACCAGCATAAAGCCAGCAAAACCATGTATTTAAGCAAACTGCTACTCATAGTAGAATGGGCAGCGATTGGTTCTTCTTTTAAGTCACAATACTAAGAGCACTTCTGCTAATTGCTTCCTACTACTGTGATAATCACATTGCCTTTACAAACGCATTACAATTGCGCTATGCTGTAGCTACTCCATCATTACTATAAGTCATCACATTACTATATATTCCCAAGACCCGCGCTACGATCTTACAATTACCTTGCTTTATAGTTCTATATCTATTATTCTGACTTCTGCTATTTGTCACGAACGTAGATTCCGGGTGCTTGGAAAGCAAGGTAGGACTACTTCTATTTGATGATTCAAAGCTAAAGAGAAGAAAAGATATAGAAAGAGATTTCGCATTTATATATATAGGAAGAGAGAGCTTTCGAACCCGCTGCAAACTGTCATGAGCCATGCCAGCCACGGGTGGGTTTGCTAGCTATTCTACGAATAGTAGTAGTTTGCGATGTAGCCCGTTCGTAGGTCTATTGGGTAGTAGGCCCAGTTGAGGTCTGCATAGAGTCTTGTATCATTGTTGAGGCTCATGTGGAGGTTCAAGGGCTTTGTGAGAGGTTCATGAGTCTGGCGATGAGCTCATGTGGCTTGATGCAGCTCGGTGAGGCTTAGATCAGAAGTTTGTAACACTATTAATGGCATTATAGTCAATAGAGTATCTCTGCTGTTTTCATAGCATCATCTCTATAGCATATTGCTTTCATAGCGATATCTTTGTCTAATAAAGACTATTTCTATCACCCGTCTGGATGAGCTGAATATCATATATTTATAGAAGATACTTGTAGTTACTTACTTACAATCCTGTCATCATTGTAAAGGACTGATATTGTTAAGTCTTCTGGTATCCAGAAGTGGTTTGGGCAGTCCAACGTGGCTGAGAGCTTCCTTTTGAGAGTCTCATTATCAGTACTTTATACCTATCAAACTAATTTATTCCTAAAGAGGTCCTGAGTTGAGAATGCTGTATTATGGCTAGGACCTTATTCCTGACATGATTCAGATATGATAAAATACCTATATTATCTTGTATACAGATTTATTTAATCAATGCTTGCTATTATAATCTAGCCTTCATGAGCTTTATTAAGCTGCATAAACTTATTGCCGGACTTACAAACCTTATATAAGTTCTCAAGCCTTTATGAGTTTAGACTTTACAAGCCTCATCAAGCTACATAAGCTCATTGCCGAATATATAAACCTCGCGCAAGCTCTCGAACTACTATACAAACCTTAACTATAATACAAGACTTATAGGCCTCCACACAAGTCTTGCCCAAGCTCATAGACGTTTATATGGACCTTAACTGTACTTACTATCTTACAGACCTATATATGGGCCTTATCGCAAACTGCTACCATTTATAACATAGCTGACAAGCCCAACTGTGCCTGACATAGCTCGAATGCCTCGAGACGTTTAAACTATAGATTCGAGAACTTCTTCTTCTTATATCTATAAATGTGAGGTTTTTTTCTAAACTTTCTGTTCTCTTTAGCTTTGAATCATTAAATAAAAGTAGTCTAACTATGCTTCTTAAGTACCTAAAAATCTACATTCATAATACTTGCTTTTGTTGAAAATTAAGGAGACATTTATAAAGATATGCTTTTTAGTGTTATTGTCTCCTCTTATTCTTCCTATCACGCAGTGTCTTCTCTGCCATATCGAACTTTTGACTATCAAAGAAAGGAAAAGTTTTGGTTGGAGAGTCAGTTCCTTCAGAGTAGCTTGTAGTCTGTTCTCATAACCCTCATTTTACTTTGGAGGCATGATTTAGCTTTGTGGGTTTATAACTTTTGAAGGAAAAGAGATATAAGAAATTTGAGATTACCAGACAAATCTATAAATAAAATTGACCTTAGGACAAATCACATACATCTATCATAAACATAGATTTTAGATGCTTGAAAAGTACAGTTAAATTAGTTCTATTTAACTATTCAAAGCTGAAGAGAGGAGTAAGTCTAGAAGAAGACCTTACATTTATATATATGAGAAAAAGAATTTCTCAAACCTGTTGCGAATGTCTCAAGCTGTGCTAGCTGTGATTAGGCTTGCTAGCCATACTTTAAATGGTAGTAGTTTACAATGAGGTCTGTTCATAGAACCATTGGATAGTAAGTATAGTTGAGGTCCATATAGAGTCTTATAAGCTTCAGCAGGTCTCATGCAGAGGTCTATGAGTCTTGCATTATGATTAAGGTTCATGTAGAGGTTCAAGAGCTTGTACGAGGTTTATGGGTCTGGCGATGAGCTTATCCAGCTTGATGCAGCTCATGGAAGCTAGATTGTAGAGACTAGATTGTAATATTGACTAGATCGTAACACTTATCAAAGTATTATATATATTATTAGGGTTTGGGTGAGTGGTCGCAGGTGCTTGTACAGAGTTACGATTGGGCGGTTGTCTCAGCGAGGTTACGAACTAGTGGTTCATATATGTGTTTGAAGTTTGTAGTATATATATATGCTAATAATAGTCCATGTACAATAAGTATGTTGACCGATGAGGTTGCAAAAAGCATCCTTGTCAATCTCTTAAGGGATTTACGAGTCGCGAACCTTGGCAATACGAGCAAGGCTCGCTCCATGGTCTGAGCTCTTGTGGCTCCATTACATATATTAGTATCTGAGGCCAGTACTCATAGAATAATTATTCAATACCATTTTAGCTGTGTTGCTAAAGTAATTTAGTGAATATACTTTTGTTTGGAATTAGTACCTATTGACTGAATATTTTAAATCAACTTTCCTACAAAACTAGGAAATATATCATGTAAGAACCGTAGCGCAGGTCTTGGGGAGATATAGTAGTGTGATGGCTTATAGTAACGATAAAGTAGCTCCGGCGTAGCGCAGTAGTAATGCGTTCATAGAGGCAATATGTTATCATGGTAGTAAAGAAGCAATTAGCAGGAGTGCTCTTAGTATTGTGACTTAGAAGAAGAACTAATCGCTGCCCATTCTACTATGGGCAGCAAGCTGCTTAAATACATGGTTTCGCTGGCTCTATCCCGGCTACCTTGCCTCATAGCTATACACCCATTGTCCTGACTTCTGCTGATAATAGAGATGTTGTCAATGGGGTGTTTGTGCTGCTTTCATAGGCATGCTGCTTTCGTAGCGATGTCTTTGTCTGATAGGAACTGTTTCCGTCATGCGTCTGGATACGCTTGATGTTATATGCTTGTGGAGGATGCTTGCGGTTGCTTGCTTACGGTCTTATCGTTAATGCGGAGGACTGACGTCGTAGAGTCTTCTGGAAGCCATAAGCGGTTTGGGCAGTTCGACATAGCTGAGAGCCTCCTTTTGAGAGCCTCATTGTCAGCACCTTACATATCAATACAGTTCGTACTTATGTATTAGTTAATTATCTAGTACTCATTACTAAAATAATAGATATACAATTGATTAATATCAAACATAAATGGATCATATGATCCTCTATTAGTATCCTCTAATTATGTTACCTTAGCAAACTCTAACCCTTCATTTTCCTAATATTGTTAGATCATATATTAGTCCTATTTTGATGAATGGTCAATATAAGACACTAACTGTCACGAACGTAGATTCCGGGCACTGGGAGAGCAAGATAGGACTACTTCTATTTAAGGATTCATGTAAAATGCTGACAATGAGGCTCTCAAAAGGAGGTTCTCAACCACGTCAGACTGCCCAAACCGCTTATGGCTTCCAGAAGACTCAATAACGTTAATCCTCTATAATGACGATGAGTCTGCAAGCAAACAGTTGCAAGCATCTCCCGCAAGTATATAATGTCCAGTGCATCCAGATGTACGACGGAAACAGTCCCTATCAGATAAAGACGTCATTACGAAAGCAGCACGACACAGGGACAATGCTATGAAGACAGCAGAAACACCCCATTGACGACATCGTCGTTATCAGCAAAAGTCATAACAATGGGTATATAGCTATGAGGCAAAGTAATCGACGTAGAGTCGGTGAAACCATATATTTAAGCAGCCCACTGCCCATAGTAGAATAGGCAGCGATTAGTTCTTTTTCTAAGTTACAATACTGATAGTACTTCTGCTAATTACTTCTTTATTACCGTGATAAACACATTGCCTTTACGAATGCATTACGATTGTGCTATGCCGAAGCTACTCTATCGTTACTATAAGTCGTCACATTACTATATATCCTCAAGACCCGCACTACAGTTCTTACAATTTAAAGCTAAAGAGAAGAGGAAATGTAGAAGCAGACTTCACGTTTATATATATAAGAAAAGAGAGCTCTTAAACCAGCCACAAACTGTCACGAGCCATACCAGCCGCGGTTGGGCTTGTTGGCTATTCTATAAATAGTAGTAGTTTGCGATATGGCCCGTTTGCAGGTCTATTAGGCAGTAAGCCTAGTTGAGGTCTGCATAGAGTCTTGCATCATTGTCAAAGCTTCTGTAGAGGTTCGAGGGCTTTATGCAAAGTTCATGGATCTGGTGATGAGCTTATAGGTCTAGCAATAAGCTCATGCAGTTCGATGAGGCTTATAGAGGCTAGATTAGAGGCTCAGATCAGAGGCTTATAATACTAACAATGAGGCTCTTAAAAGGAGGCTCTCAGTTGTGTTAGATTGCCCAAATTACTTCTGGATGCTAGAAGACTGTTAGGAGCCTGTGTTAGCTGCATAAATACTATGCAGCAGAGTAGCTCAATATGGTTTCTATTACTGTATTTAGTTAGTTGGCTGAGCTTCAGGAGGAGGCCAGTAATCTGTTTTATAATATACTAGAATCAATCCTCTTGTCTTCTGATATTGTACTTACCTGTAACCTACTCAACGGGCCGTCAATAACCCTCAGTAGAACCCAGCATCCCGGATAAGCCTATAAATGTCTACATCAACTTGCCATCATGCCATCAATGTCCAAGCTGGTCAGGTAGCGTCACATTGTTATAATCACTCTAGGAGTCCCTGCAGTAAGTGACCCTTACAAAGACTCAATAATATCAGTCTTTCACAACAATACAAGTAAGTAACCACAAGCATTTTCCACAAGCATATAATATCCAGCTCATCTAGACAAGCTACGGAAACAGCTCCTATCAGATAAAGATGTCACTATGAAAGCAGCATATCACAGAGACAATACTATGAAAATAGTAGAGACATGTTACTGACAATATTGTTATTATCAGAGGAGGTCAGAATAATAAATATATAGTTATGAGGTAAGGTGGCTGGCATAAAGCCAATGAGACTATGTATTTAAACAGTCCACTGCCTATAGTAGATTAGGCAGTAATTAGTTCTTCTTCAAAAGTCACAATACTGAGAGTACTTCTATTAATTAATATTGCTTCTTTACTATCATGATACTACATTGTTTCCATAAACATATTATGATTATGCTATGCCAGAGCTACTTCATCATTACTATAAATTGTCACATTACTATATATTTCCAAAACTCATATTATTGTCACGAACCTCCGACTGGAGTCTCCGATCTAGCCTCTACGAGCCGCATCGAACCACATGAGCTCATCGTCAGACCTACGAATCTCGTGCAAAGCCCTTGAACCTTTATACAAACCTCAACCATGCTACCCAACGAACCTATGGACAGACTATATCGCGAATCACTACCGCTCGTAGTATAGCCAGCGGGCCCAACTGCGGCTGGCATGGCTCGTGACAGTTTGTGGCGGGTTCGAGAGTTTTCTCTTCTTATGTATATAAATGTGAAACCTCCTTCTATACCTTCTCTCTTCTTTAGCTTTGAATCATTGAATAGAAGTAGTCCTACCTTGCTTTCCAAGTGCCTGGAATTTATGTTCGTGACAGCTATAGTTTTACAGTCTGAGACACAAATTAGTTATACTATATACTATTCGAATAATTTCTATATGTAGATGTCAAAACTATTTAGATTGAATAATACTTGTAAATTGTAAGGATCGCCTTCTGTAGGGACCTCTATGTCACGAACGTAGATTCCAGGCGCTTGGAAAGCAAAGTAGGACTACTTCTATTCGACGATTGAAAGCTAAAGAAGAGAGGAGGTATAGAAGGAGGCCTCGCGTTTATATACATAAGAAGAGAAAGCTCTCGAACCCGCCACAAATTGTCACGAGCTATACCAGCTGTGGTTGGGCCTGCTGGCTATACTTCGAGCGGTAGTGGTTTGCGGTTGGGTCCATGGGTTCGTTGGGTCCATAGGTTCGTTGGGCAGCACGGTTGAGGTCTGTGTAGAGGCTTGCATCATAGTTAAGGCCCGTGTAGAGGTTCGAGGGCTTTGCGCGAGGTTCGTGGGTCTGGCGATGAGCTCATGCAGTTCG
>JAJDFF020000519.1:0-17063 GCA_021527025.2 Geoglossum cookeanum | reverse complement strand
GGATAGCGCCGGCAGGCGCCATCCGCACCATACTCCCAGCCGTGATAGGGACAGATCACGCAGCCGTCCTTGATCCACCCCAGCGACAACCGCGCGCCGCGGTGGCGGCAATAGTCCTTCCAGGCGTGGATGCGGCCCTTGTCGCGCCACAGGATGATGTCTTCACCCATCAAGCGGGCCGGAACGATGGCGCCCTCGGCCACCGTTTCGCTCGGTGCCACCACATGCCAGTCGTCGATCAGGGCGCGATAGTCGGTGCGCCCGCAATCCCAGGTCGGAGGTATGCTCATATCCGTCCCCATTACCGAAGGTCAGGCGGGAGTGTTGGTCCAGGCCGGATTGGTCCATCCGGTCAAGTCGTAGTCGTTCATGCAGGCGCGCACCATGTCGAGCGACTGGTCGACGATGCCCTGCTTGGCGGAATGCCCGAGCAGATCGAGACGCACCTGCTCGTTGTTGCCGGCATAATTGTATTCGTAGAGTTCATGGCGCCCGCCGAATTCGCTGCCGATCGCATCCCAGATCAGCTTGAACAGCTTGATGCGATCCTCCGCTCCCGAATCCGAGCCCCGGTAGAAGCGATCGATCAAGGGCCGCATTTCCGGCGACAGCAGGTCGGCAGCGCTGGAGGGCATTGCGATCGGAGCGCCGCCCAGCGTTGTCTCGAAGATCTCCTTGATCTTCGAATTGAGATAGGTGCCGAAATAACGCGCGGTGGCGGCGACCTCCAGCCGCGGCAGCACGGTGCCGTTCGGCCCCGGGTCGGGCTCGGCGCACATTGCCGTGGTCAGCGACCACATCAGGTTGCGCCATCCGGCGACCTCGGCGACCTTGGTCTGCACGCCGCGAAAATCGTAGGTGCCGTTGGAGCGCAGGCCGAGGATCAACAGACCAAGCAGGAAGTCGAGCTTGACCGCGATCTTGCTGGTCGACTGCAACGCGTAGCGATTGAGAAACCCGGAGGCCGCATAGAACGAGCGCGCCTTTTCGATGTTGCGGTAGATCAGCACGTTCTCCCAGGGCACGAACACGTCGTCAAAGATCAGGATGGAATCGTTCTCGTCGAACCGGCTGGACAGCGGATTGTCGAACGGGCTTTGCGCCGATTCCTCGTAGGAGCGCCGGCACATCACCTTCAGCCCACTGGTATCCATCGGCAGAATGAACACCAGCGCAAAGTCCTCACCCTTGCCCTTCTCATAGGACACCGCGCTGTTCTGGGCGACGAACGTGGCATTCGACAGCGCCGCGCTGGTGCCGACCATCTTGGCGCCGCGAACGATGATGCCGTCATCGCGCTCACGCACGACATGGACGAACACATCCTCAGCCTCATGTACCGGCCGGTTGCGGTCGACCGGCGGATTGACGATGACATGGTTGAAGAACATGGCCCGCTCGGCAGCGGTCCGATACCAGCGCTGCGCGTTCGCCTCAAACGGGTTGTAGAATTCGGGATAGGAGCCAAGGGTGGCGATGAAACCGGCCTTGTAGTCCGGGCTGCGGCCCATGAAGCCGAACGTCATCCGTGCCCAGTGCGCCAGCGCATCCCTCGCCTTGAACAAGTCCGCCGACGAATAGCTCGACGTAAAGTAGCGATGGGTGCGAATGCCTTCGGGGCTGGTGGTGAGCATCATGTCCGAGGTGGCCGGATCATGCAGCGCGTCGTACAGCTTCGCCATCGAGCGGGCGGAATTTCGAAATGCCTTGTGGGTGGTGACGTCGCGCACCCGTTCACCGGAGATGAAGACCGTGCGCCCGTCCTTCAGGCTGTCGAGATAGGACGCGCCGGTCATGATCATATTGCCATCGGCCGTACGCGCGGGCATTTCTTCAGCTACGAGATTCTGCATTGCTGCTGCTCCTTCGGAAGATGATAAAGCGTGGCGGCGGCGGTCAGACCGCAACCTCAAGTTGTGGCGACGAGGTTTCGACAGCCACCGCGTCGGCAATGCGGTCGAGCCCTTGCGCCAGCGCCGCGTCGGGAATGGTCAGCGGCGGCATCACCTTGAGAACCTGATCCCATGCCCCGCAGGTTTCGACGATGACACCAGCCGGGAATGCACGCTGGGCGATCCGCCGCGCCATGCCGCGATCGGGCCAGGCCAGGCCCTGCAGCAGACCGAGACCGCGCACCTGCGCCCCGCTTGTCTGCGCGATCTCACTGAGCCGCGTACGCAGCAGCCTTGCCTTGCGCATGGTGGCGGCTTCGAATGCCGGATCGCGCCACAGTCGCAATGCCGCCGCGCCGGCGACGAAGGCCAGGTTGTTGCCGCGGAATGTGCCGTTGTGCTGGCCCGGTTCCCAGACGTCGATATCGGGCCGCATCAGCACCAGCGCCATCGGTAGCCCGAAGCCGCCGATCGACTTGGCGAGGCAGACGATGTCGGGCCTGAGGCCCGCCCGCTCGAAACTGAAGAAAGGCCCGGTTCGGCCGCAGCCCGCTTGAATTTCGTCCACGATCAACAGCGCCCCGTGGCGATGTGCGATATCCTGCAACCGCCGCAACCAGGTCACGCTTGCCTCGTTGAGCCCACCCTCGGCCTGCAGGGTCTCGACGATGAAGGCCGCGGGAAGATCGATGCCGCTGCCGGGATCGCCGAGCACATCTTCCAGATAGTCGAGGGTGTCGACTCCGACCCCGAGATAGCCGTCGAACGGCACGCGATCCACGGCCGTGAATGGCATTCCGGCACCGCTGCGTTTGCGGCGCGCGCCCGACACCGACAGCGCACCGAGCGACATGCCGTGAAAGCTGTTGGTGAAGGCGATCACGGTCTGCCGCGACGTGGCGCGACGCGCGAGCTTCAGCGCCGCCTCGACCGCGTTCGCCCCCGTCGGCCCGGTAAACTGCATGCGGTATTCGAGTTTGCGCGGAGCGAGGATGGTATCTTGAAACTCACGGATGAAGCCGCGCTTGGCTTCGGTGTAGAAATCCAGCGAGTGCGTCACGCCATCCGAGACCATGTAGTCAATGATCGCCCGCTTCAACTCTGGGTGGTTGTGGCCATAATTCAGCGCACCGGCGCCGGACAGGAAATCGATGTAGGACACTCCGCTTTCGTCGGTCAGCACGTGGCCGGAGGCCTTGCGGAATACAACCGGAACATCACGGCAGTACGATCGAACTTTTGATTCGTACTGTTCAAAAATCCTCGCGCTCTCCATCGCATTCTCCCTCAGCTTCGGACCGTGAACGCGTGAGCGACGGTCCCTCTATCCGGGTCTTGTCACCCGTGTTATGAAACACGTATCATGAGATTTGGGGGGATGTCCACGGTGCATCCCGCATGCAACGGATCGTCGTCCATGGGATTGCAGGCAGAACAGCACGACGGCGGCAGCGATGGTGCGGACGCACAACGCACCCCCCACGGGCTTGGACCAGCACATCACCTTATGATTGTCATCGCGTTGTCGCGGATGTTTGCGGCATTGAACCGCCTCGCTGCCCGCGCGCCGCTGGCCGGGCGCGAATATGCAGCAGTGCCGGCGTCACGCATCGCGCTGCTGCACGCGGAGCTCGCAGGCGAAGGCTGGCGCCACGCCCGTGCAGAGACCGCCACATCAAGCGTCGCAATCCATGTCGTCCGCCGCATCGACGACCTCACCGAGACCGCGGCGATGCTGACCGAGCGTCGCTTCCGCATCATCAACTGGACGGCGGAAGCCGGCGTGATCTGGCTCCAGCTCCAGGCCCTTGCCGTGTGCCTGCAGCCGCTTGTGCCCGGCATCGCACAACGCCTGTCCACGACGCTGACCGGCCAGCCGCCAGCCTGGCCGCAGTTCGGCGGACTGCAGGGCGTGCGCCTGCATATCATTCCGCGCAGCGTGCTCGCCGACGGCGACGCCTCTCATTCCCTCCTCCCGACCGTCCGCCGCGACCGGACCAGCGAAGAAAGCCACCGCACATGACGCGACAGATCTTCGACATCATCGGCATCGGCTTCGGCCCCGCCAACATCGCATTCGCCGCGGCGCTGGAAGAGCGGCGGGACCGACACTCCGTGGTGTTCCTCGAGAAAGCCGACGAGCCCGCGTGGCAGCCCGGCATGCTGCTCAGCGGCTCGGACATCCAGAACAATCCGCTGCGCGACCTGGTGACGCCGCGCAACCCGCGCAGCCGCTATTCATTCACGAACTTCCTGCACGAGCAGGGCCGGCTGTTCGACTATCTCAACCTCGGCATCGAGTTTCCGCTCCGCAAGGAGTATGCGCAGTACGTGGTGTGGGTGGCGCGCCATTTCGACCGCTGGGTTCGCTACGGACGCGAGGTCTCCGACATCAGCGTCGATACCGTGGACGGTCGCGCGATCTTCGTCGTCTCCACGCGCAGCGGCGAGACCTTCGCGAGCCGCAGCCTGATCGCAGCGCCGGGGCGCACGCCCCTCATCCCCGAGCAGTTTACGCGGTTCATGGGAGATCGGGTGGTGCACCTGACCGGATACCTGCCCGCACTGCAGCGACTGACCCGCAACGGGCCTCTGGCACGGGTCTGCGTGGTGGGAGGCAGCCAGAGCGCGGTCGAACTCGTGCTCGACCTGTCGGCGCGCTTCCCCGACGCAGAGATCGTCAACGTGCAGCGTGGCTTCGGTTTCGCGCTGAAAGACACCAGCCCTTTCAGCGATCACGTCTATTTTCCGGAACATGTCGACTATTATTTCAACGCCTCGCCACGCAGCAAGGCGATCATCGACGCACAGCTCAAGCGCACCAACTATTCATCGGCGGACGGCGACGTCATCCACCGTCTGTATCTCACCATGTATGAGCAGAAGCTCGACGGCGACCCGCGTATCAAGATCCACGCCAACACCGCGATCACCGGCATTGTGGAGCGCGCCGGTGAACTCCTCCTGGGCCTTGAGGAGGTGCATCGGCACGATCGCACCGAACTGCGGACCGATCTGGTGGTGCTCGCCACCGGCTTTCGCAATCTCGGCGCCGGCATCTCGGAAGAGCGCGTGCCGCAACTGCTCGCCCCGATCGCCGACCGGCTCGCAACCAACGAGGCCGGCGTCCTCGATGTCGCCCGCGACTACCGTCTCCATCCAGGCCGGTCGGAGACAACATTGCCGCCGATCTATCTCAACGGCCTGTGCGAGAGCAGCCACGGCATGGGCGATGCCGGTTCGTTCAGTCTGCTGTCGCTGCGCGCCGAGCTGATTGCGCAGTCGCTCAATGACGCCCTCGCCGGCGCTGGCCACGACGCATCACTGCTGCAGGCCTCGTAGGATCGCGCATGTATCACTACCCGACCTATCTCGAGACCGACCTGCAGCGGCTGATCCCGGTGGTGAAGGCCTATCCGCTCGGCCTCATCGTCACCTCCGACGGTACCCAGTTTGGCGCCAGCCATATTCCGCTGATGATCGAGACTGTGCCGGACGGCAAACTCCGGCTGCTCGGCCATATGGATGCTGCCAATCCGCAGCTCGCCGAGCTCGACGATCGGCCCGTCTATGTCGTGTTTTTCGGCCCCGACACCTACATCTCGCCCAATGTCTACGCCACGCGGCAGCTCCCGACCTGGAACTATGTCATGGTCCATGCCGAGGGGCGCAGCCGCGTCGAAGCACCCGGCGTCGAGATCCTCGATGACATCGCACGCCTTGCCGAACAGTCCGAGCCGCCGGCCGGCTGGACGTTCGACAAGAACGAGCCACGGGTCACCCGGCTCGCACCGCTGATCCGCCGCGTCATCATCGACATCACGCGCATCGAAGGACGCTTCAAGCTCTCGCAGGAAAAGAGCACGGCCGACCGGCAGGCGGCGGCCAACCACCTGATCGCCCAGAGCGTGCCGGAGCGGCACGCGCTGCTCGACGATCTCTGTCGACGGAGGACGAACAATGACCATGGCTAGCCATTCCAGCTTTCCAATTCCCCAAGCCGTCGCGCCGCCGTTCGAAACCGCTGTCATCGCGCGCGTCACCCGCCGGCTGGTGCCATTTCTCTGCCTGGTCTATTTCGCGGGTTTCCTCGACCGGGTGAATGTGGGATTCGCGGCGCTGTCGATGAATGCCGACCTCGGTCTTACTGCGACGATGTTCGGTTTCGGGACCGGAGTGTTCTTCATCGGCTACGTGCTTTTCGAGATTCCTTCCAATCTCGCACTGCAGCGCTTCGGCGCACGGCGCTGGCTGGCGCGGATCATGATCGTATGGGGGCTGGTGTCGGGCGCCACTGCGTTCGCCTGGAATGACTGGAGCTTCTACACCATCCGCTTCCTGCTCGGCGCCGCGGAAGCCGGACTCCTGCCCGGCGTCGTGCTCTATTTGACCTACTGGATTCCGGAAAAGGAGCGCGGCCGCATCCTTGGCCTGTTCATGGTTGCGATCGCGCTGTCAGGCCTTATCGGTGCCCCGCTCTCGGCACTGCTGTTCAAGCTCCATGGCCTGGCCGGTCTTGCCGGCTGGCAATGGATGTTCCTGATCGAAGCGGCGCCGGCGGTGCTGCTTGGCCTGATCACACTGCGCTACCTGGTCGACCGGCCCGCCATGGCGCCGTGGCTCGCTCCGGACCAGCGTGAGTGGCTTCAGGCCCGGATGGACCGCGAGGAAGCCGAACGCGCGACGCTGTTCCCCTCCTCCTTGCGGCGCACCTTCGCGAGCCCGAAAGTGTGGGCGCTCGGCCTGGTCAATTTCGGATTGCTGGTCGGCCTCTACACGATCAATTTCTGGATGCCGCAGATCATCAAGGACGCCGGCGTCGCCGATACCATGACGATCGGCCTGATCGCAGCGCTGCCATCGCTGGCGGGTGCCTGCGGCATGATCGTCTGGAGCCGGCATTCGGACCGAACCCGCGAGCGGACATGGCATCTCGTCATCGCCATCGCCATCGCGATCGCCGGCTTCGCCGCCGCGGCGATATCACGCGATCCGACCACCAGCATCGCCTTCCTGGTGGTGGCTGCGCTCGGAATCTATGCGGCGCTGCCGCTGTTCTGGACGCTGCCGACCGCCTTTCTCAGCGGCACCGGCATGGCCGCCGGTCTCGCGCTGATCAACTCGATCAGCAATCTTGGGGGCTATGTCGGGCCGCAGTTGATGGGCTACATCAAGGACCAGACCGCGAGTTTCGCTCCAGCATTCGGCTTCATCGCGCTGGTGCTGCTGTCAACCGCGATCATTGTGCTGATCATCGACCCCGAAGCGGTCAGGCGCCTGGTGCGGCGGCAGGCGGGAGTATCAGGCATGCCGGGAACATGACCATGGCCGAACTCGACAGCTTCCGCAGCGCCATGCGGCGGATGGCGGCAACGGTCTGCGTGCTGTCGACGCAGCACCACGGCGGACGGTTCGGAATCACGGTCTCCTCGGTCGCCTCGCTCACCCTCGAGCCGCCGACGCTGTGCTTTGGCGTTCGCCGCACATCGCCGTTCTGCCAGCCCATGATCGACAGCGGATGGCTTTGCGTCAATGTGCTGTCGCGCGAACAGGAAGCCATCGGGCGGGTGTTTGCGACGCCACCGGCCGGCGAGCACCGTTTCGCGACCGGAGACTGGTTCATCCACGATGTCCTAAACCAAACAGCAGTCGAGGTCATGGTGCGGCTGCCGTGCCTGGTCCGTGCGCAGGCCAATCTGGTGTGCCGGCTGGACCGCACCATCGCGCACGGTACGCACTACCTGTGCCTCGCCGAAGTCGAGCACGTGCTGGCCCAGGACCGCATCGCGCCGCTGCTGTATTGCGATGGCGACTATCACGAACTGGCGTCGCCGAGCGGACATTCCTCCGTGGCGACGCACCACCTTTCATCGCAGAACGGGGCTTGATCGTGACGCCCTTCTCACACGCTGGCGACCCCGCGGCCCATCTGCGCGCCTCCGCCGAGGATGTCGGCCCGGCTGCGACCGGCAGCCTGTGGCAGGCGGTGACTCCGCAGTCCGAGGCTGCACCACGCTTCGCAGGTCAACGGCAGGCCGACGTGGTGGTGATCGGTGCCGGCTTTACGGGTCTGGCGGCCGCGCTGGAGCTGCGCCGCCGCGGTGCCGATGTCGTCGTGCTCGAAGCGGCGCAACCTGGCTGGGGCGCGTCGGGTCGCAACAGCGGCCTCGTGATTCCGACATTGACGCGGCCCGACCCCGACGACATCGTGGCCCGCCATGGCGAGAGCGGCGAGCGTTTCGTCCATCTGCTGCGCGACAGCGCCGACCAGTTGTTCGCACTGGCGCGCTCACTCGGGCTCGGTGCGGAGGCGGAGCAGAATGGCTGGCTGCAGCCGGCCCATACACTGGGACGAGTCGCCCTGCTCGAGCGCCGCATTGCGCAGTGGCGCAAATGGGGCGCGCCGGTGCGGCTGCTGGATCGCAACGAGGTCCGCCAGGCGCTCGGCTCCGACGCGTGGCAGGCCGGCCTGTTGAACGCCAGCGGCGGCACTGTGAATCCGCTGGCATTGCTGCGCGCCATGGTCGTGGCGTCGCGCCTCGCAGGCGTCGCGATCCATGGCCACAGCGCAGTCACATCGTTTCACCGCAATGGCGATCGCTGGCTCGTTGCGACGGCGAACGGCATGGTCGCGGCGCGCGGATTGCTGCTCGCCACCAATGCTTATTCGGCGGAGTTCGCGCCCGAGCTTGCGCCACAGATCGCGCGCGAGATCGTTCCGGTCGTATCATGGCTTGCGGCAACCGAGCCGCTCCCCGAGCGATTGCGCCGCGATGTGATTCCACGCCGCGTCGCCATGTCGGATACCCGGGGCGACCTGCGCTTCGCACGCTATGATGCGGACCATCGTCTGATCAGCGGCGGCGCGCTGATCAATCCCATCGACAGGCCTGCGCGCCTGCGGACGCTGGTCGCGGCACGCCTGGCACGGCTGTGGCCGCAGCTCGATACGATCAGAATTGCCTTTGTCTGGAATGGGCTGATCGGAATCACGCCCGATCGTTTTCCGCGCTTCCACCAACTCGGGCCCGATGCTTTCGCCTGGACTGGGTGTAACGGCCGGGCTGTTGCGCTTTCGCTCGCGGTCGGCCGGGAGTTCGCGCGGGCATTGTCCGGCGAGCGCTTCAGCGATCTCGCATTGCCGCTCACGGACCCTGCACCCCTTCCCGCACATGCGGTCCTGCGGCAGCTGGCTCCCCTGGCACTGCTGAACTATCGCTGGCGCGATGCCCGGGAGATCTAGCCGATATCGACGCCGCACATTAGGGTGTAGCAGCCGGGACCGTAAACCGTGATCGATCCAACGCCTCGAATACCCTCAGCAACGCCGCCGCACCGCATCGTGACCATGCTGGTCGATCCGGAGCCGACGACCCTGCTTGCGCTCAGCAATTGCGCCGATCCCACGATGCTGGTGTCGGGCAAGATCCACGAGGGACTGCTGAGTTATGACTTCGACCTGACGCCGCGCCCCCAGCTCGCGGTTGACTGGTCAACCGAACCCTCGGGGCTGCAGCTGACGTTCCATCTGCGTCCCGGGGTGCGTTGGCACGATGGCACGCCCTTCACGTCGGACGATGTCGCCTTCTCGCTGATGTTGCTGAAGCAATTGCATCCGCGTGGACGCTCGACCTTCGCCAACGTCACCGAGGTAAAAACGCCCGATCCGCTGACCGCCGTGATCCATCTGTCGCGACCCGCTCCCGCCCTGTTGCGGGCGTTGGCGGGAGCGGAATCACCGATGGTCCCCCGGCACCGCTACGCGGACCAGCCGCCGTCCGCCAGCGACGACCGCACGCCGATCGGCACGGGACCGTTCGTCTTTCTCGACTGGGTCAAGGGCAGTCATGTCACACTCGCCCGCAACCCGGATTATTGGGGAACGCCGCACCCCGCCATCGATCGTTTGGTGATCCGCTTCATCGACGATCAGGCGGAACGGCTTGCGGCGATTGAAAACGGCGCCATCAACATTGCCCCCGCCACCCCGGTATCGGTCACCGCGCTGGACCGGCTCTCACGCAACCAGCGTCTGACCTTCGAGACCAATGGCTACCAGTACACCAACCAGGTGGTCCGCCTGGAGTTCAATCTCGACCACCCGATCGTCGGCAGATACGAAGTGCGCCGGGCGATCGCCCATGCCATCGATCGCGACATATTGGTCGCACAAGCATGGATGGGCTATGGCAAGGTCGCGTACGGCCCGATCAGTCCTGACCTGAAACCCTATGGCGAAGACAGTCCGGCCGTGCCGCAGCTCGACCACGGCGAAGCGGACCGCTGGCTCGATACGGCCGGCTTTCGGCGCGACGACCGCGGCGTGCGTTTCGCTCTGCCGCTCGATTTTGTGCCGGCCGGCGATGGCTATCAACGCACCGCCGATGCAGTCGCCACAGCGCTTGCGGAGATCGGCATCGATGTGACGGTCCGCCGACAAGACTTCCCAAGCTATGTCCGGCGCCTCTACACCGACCGAGACTTCGCCTTCGCGGTGGCGCGCAGCAACAACATGTTCGATCCTTCGGTCGGCGTGCAGCGCATCTACTGGTCGCGCAACTTTCGCAAGGGCGTGCCATTCTCGAACGGCTCGCACTACGCCAGCAGCGATGCGGATCGCCTGCTCGAACAGGCGGCCGTCGAACAGGACGAGACGGAGCGCCGACGGCTATTCCGGGCTTTTCAGGCAAGAGTGGCGGAAGATCTGCCGGATCTCAGCCTGCTGGCGCCGACGCAGATTACCATCGCCGACCGCAACTTGACCGGCCATACCATCTCAGCCGACGGCACCAACGGCAGTTTCGCGGAGCTGCGGATCAGCGGCTAGAGCACGATCCGGATGATGGGTACCGCTTTTCCGGGAGGATTCGCGCTGCAACAAAAATAGAATGCGGTGTCGCTTCAATGCGAAGCGCGTTCTAGCCCTGCACCGGGCATGGCCGATCGGTGCGGTCGTCACGCTTCATGAATGGCTGCTGCGTCCGCGCCAGCCCGTCCTCAGCACTCGTTGCGCGGCGATGGGCGATATGCAAGCCCTTGCCGATCGGCAGCACGGCCGACTCGAAATCTGCACGCGCAGCCAGCATCTCGAAATAGGGATGAAGCTCGGCCGCGTGGGACAGCGCATTGTCGGCGATCAACAGACAGTCAGCGGCAAGCTTCGGCAGCAGCGTCTCCAGTTGATGATGCGCCCCGATGCGATCGGCGTCGAAAAATACGCAGTCGATCGGTCCGTCGATTGTGCAGATGATATCGATCGCTTCGCCAAGTCTGAACTCGACGACAGCCTCAAGACCAGCGCGACGCACATTTTCGATCGCAGCCACCTGCTTGCTACGCATCCGTTCGATGGTGATGAGGTGCCCCTTGCTGGCTGGTTCGTTCAATGCCATCGCCAGCCAGATCGTACTGAAACCGTTGGACGTGCCGATCTCGAGCACTTGGGTCCGATGTGCGGCGCGCACCAGCAAATACAGAATTTCCGCGGCGGCGCGATCGAGATTCAGGAATCGCCGCGCATGATCAGGTTCGGCCGCATCGAAGGCAACGCCCCCGGTTTCCAGCTCGGCCAAAACCAGTCTGGCCGCATCGGGGTTCCTCATGATGACTACTCCAACGTCAACGCAATCAAGACCGGCCCTCAAGCGCCGCGAAAATAACCTGAGCCGCGAAAATAGCCTGATATGAGCAACTTATGGTTGCATGGAATAAATAAGTACCGGCGGGGATTGTGTATAACAGCGCGCACTCCCATCAATCCATCGAATTAGTGATCATTCGATATATTATGTGGTGTATTCGTCAACGAATTCAGGCCACCGATGCAACCGAACCAGATGCCAAAACTCCGTCGTAGCACGCTGACAAGCGACGCATATGATGTGGTCCGCGCCATGCTGCTCGACAGCGGCCGTTTTCAACCGGGCGAAAAGCTCAGCGTCGAGATGATCTCTCGCGAGTTGGGCGTGAGCCGGTCGCCGGTGTGGAGCGCGATCGCCCGCCTCGACGCGGAAGGCCTTGTCGACGTGGCGCCGCGCCAGGGTGTCTATCTCGTCGCCTTCGACGCGGAGCGGCTGCGCGGTTTGTTCGAGACGCGGGAAGCTCTCGAAGGTATGGCGACGAGGCTTGCCGCGAGCAGGATGACGGAAGCCGAGCTCAACGCTCTCGGCGCGACGGTCAAGCACCAGAAGACACTGCTGTCCGAACGCCACGAAGGCGATTTCGCGATATCGGCGCTCGAATTCCACGAGAAGATCCTCTCTGGAGCCCGCAATCCGATGATTGCGCAGCAACTCAGCGGCATCTACGCACGAACCAGCGCCATGTGCAGGGGACGTGCGAGCGAACGCACGGTGAAGGTGCTGACCGCCAACTATAAGGATCACAACGACATCCTCAACGCGCTGCGCCAGCGTGACGTCGAGGCCGCGGAGCATCTCGCCCGTCTCCACGTCCAGCGGCTGAGGACAACGATCTTGCAGGAGGACACGCAGCCGGCCAAACGACCGCTTCGGGTCAAATGAAGGACTGCCGACGAGCCCCTCGCCCGACAGCCCGGAAACAGGCGGCACTGATTGTGTCCGGGCGCAACGATTCCGGGAGCGAATGTCGAGCCCTTGCCGTTCGTGCTCTCGCCCGAACGATCTCGACATTGCAGCGACCAACACCGCCGCTTCTACAATGCATTGTTTTTATTGAACAAAATGGTGCCGGCTGAGGGGATTGAACCCCCGACCTTCGGTTTACAAAACCGCTGCTCTACCGCTGAGCTAAGCCGGCGCCGCCGAACAGCTATCAGCGTCTCCCGCACCGAACAAGACCTGACCGAACAAGACCTGGCGGCCAATCAACAAGCCCTCGAAACCGTTCGGATTTTCAGGCATTCCACAAAATTCACTGATTTTGCATCGAAAATCATAAACCGGATTTGCAAGTTCGCGTCGAACCGCACCCGAACCATGCCAAAATCGACGTTCCTGCATGGAGTACAAGAGGAGCCGCTGTGTTCAAGGTCGGACCGCTCCCACGCCTGATTCTGACTGTCATGCTGCTGCTGTCAGCGGAAGTCCTAACAGCGCACGCCGCCGGCACACCCGAGCAGCGGCGCGCCTGCCGAGCCGATGCTTTCCGGTTGTGCCGTGAGGCGATTCCAAACGTCAGCCGAGTCACCTCCTGCATGGAAAAAAACGTCAAGAAACTCAGTGCGCCATGCCGTGCACAGTTCAAATAGACAATAGCGGCCTGGCAGGCTTGCCCGATTCACCGACGCTGACCAGCCGTGCAGGCAATGGCAAATGACTAACGGATGAAAGCGAGCAACAGCGTTGCGTTGACCGAGATCGCAACGAGCAACACAGCCACGAGCGTCGCCTGCAGCGCCGCTCCGTCGCATGTCGATCTGAGAATCGCATAGGACATGCAATAGTCTGACTCTGGAGTCGGCAAAGAGTCCTGCGATTTATTTCTCGGCGCGCCTCTTGCCGAAATGTCGCGACCGAGTCCATCTGCCGATTCTCGCTGGTGTCCGTGAGCCCTGAAATGCCGGGCCTTAAATACAAAGGCTCCGGAAACCCGGAGCCTGTTCTCGTTCTAAACTGGACTGCGTACGCTCAGGCGGCCGGGATGCGCCCCTCTTCCACGGCTTCCGAGATCAGCTCGCCAGCATCGGTCATGCCGGCCGCCGCGCTCCTGACGATCCGCTGGGCCATCTTGGCCTTGGTCGCGGACGTCCGATTTTCTTCGGATATCCGTTTCACTGCCTCGTCCAACACCGCCCTCAGCGTCGAGACGAACTCAGAGTCGAACTCGTTGTGGGAACCACGTGTCATTGCACTCTCCGTATCGAATGGTGCGCGACAAGTGACCGAACAACGTGACCAATGTGAGTCCGGCAGATTAATTCCCTGTGACCATTCGACACCATCTCGTCATCACGCCCAGCAGCATGGATTGCGCTTGCTGCATGGCTTCAAATCGTCACAGAGACGGTTTGCGGCGCTCGCGCGGCAATGCAACGACCCGCAGAACCAACGTGTGGAACGAACCCCACTGAAATCAATGATTTTTCGTGAGGGGCAATCCTGTTCACTGTTTCGCGAAATCAACACGGCCAACTTGCGCCGCAATCAATTCCTCGCAAAATGCACTTCAGATCAAAACCAAAAAGGACACGTAGTGACTGCACCACGTCTGATGGATGGATTTCCGCCGCCGGCCGACAGGCTGGTTACCCTCGCGAACTGGAGAACCTATCCGTTCACGACCTGGAGCTTTCGCAACGTCCGCCAGTTGCTGCCGACCGCGACCATCGCGGCTTCCGGCGCGCCTGCATCGCTCGACAGCGATCCCAGCGACATCGGACACGCGACGTTCGATGGACCCGATGGCAAACCGACCACCGTCGATGCGCTGCTGCGAACCACCAGCACCGATGCGCTGGTGGTGCTCCGCCGCGGCCGCATCGCGGCGGAGTGGTACGCCAACGGCATGGACGCACGTGAGCAGCACATCGTTTTTTCGGTGAGCAAATCGATCTGCGGCGCGCTCGGCGGCATCCTGACCGATCGCGGCCTGATCGATCCCGATCGCCCGGTGCGCGACACCTTGCCGGAGCTGGCATCGTCGGTCTATGCGACCTGTACGGTCCGGCATCTGCTCGACATGACGGTCGGAATCTCGTTCACCGAAGACTACAACGACCCGGACGGCGACGTGATCCGCTATCGCCGCGCCGTCGGCTGGGATCCGCTTTTGCCGGGCCAGCAGGCCATCGACTTGCGCAGCTTCCTCGCGCTGCAGAAGCCGGACGGCCGGCCGCACGGTGAGACATTCCACTACGTCTCCACCAACACCGACGTGCTGGGCTGGCTCTATGAGCGTGCCTGCGGGCAGCCGCTGGCGCAGCTGATCAGTGATCACATCTGGAAACCGCTCGGAGCGGAGCACGATGCTTACATCACCGTCGATGCGCACGGCGCCATGCGCGCGGCCGGCGGCATCTGCACCACCCCGCGCGACCTCGCGCGGTTTGGCGAGATGATGCGCAGGCGGGGTGTCGCAAACGGGCGGCAGATCGTTCCGGGATGGTGGGTGGACGACATCAACACCCGCGGCGATCCCGCAGCTTGGGCGCGTGGCGAATTCGCCGAACTGCTTCCCGGTGGGAGCTATCGCAGCAAGTGGTATCTGATCGATCGGACCCGCGGCGTGCTCTGCGCGCTGGGGATCCACGGCCAGTGGATCTACATCGATCCGCCGAGCGAAACCGTCATCATTCGGATGGGTTCGGACGGCATTCCACTCGACCCCGATAGCGCACGGCTCTGGGTGCGAGGGTTTGCCACGATTGCGCGGCAGGGCTAGAGCCAGTTCCGTTCCGATAGAATCGGAACGGAGCTCTAGCATTTTGTTTTGACGCGTTTTCTTGATGCGAACCGGTATCCACTTCGCGTGAAAACGCTTTAGTACTCAATTCATCGCCACGATGCCGGCGTTCAGGGTGGTCGCATAGGCCACCCAGAAGAAATACGGCACCAGCATCCATGCCGCTGGTGGATCGACCCGCGCACTGGTGAAGATCGTTCCAACGATCGCCACCACCAGCACGATGATGATCGCGAGTCCGGCGTGAAGATTATGCAGGCCGAAGAACACTGGTGACCAGACCGCATTGAGCAGCAACTGGGCGAAGAAGAACAAGAGCGCCTCCCGCCGCGCGGGCGACGGCAGCGCGCGATCCCACAGCCGCCACAGCGACAGCGCCATCAGCGCATACAGGATGGTCCAGGCGATGGGAAAAATCGAGCGCGACGGTGTCCAGGACGGTTTGGCCAGACTGACATACCAGCCATTGATTTCCGGCGTGGTGACAACCCCCGCAATCCCGGCCACGGCCGCACACAGCAGCAGGGACAGCAGCAGGCGCCCAATCGATGTCAGCATCAGCTAATAGCCCCGGGAAATATTTCTAAACACAACGCGCCAGCAAGGCCGCAACGGACCTGAACCCTGACAAACTACAGCCAGCGAAATTTGTTCCCGGTGTGTCAAGATTCAGCGCGGGGGATCGACCGCACACGTATTCGACAAACGATCGCGTCAGCGCGCGAGCTTTTCCATCTCGGGAAACGGCGCATAGGTCACCCCGGCGCAGAGTTCGCGACCCTTTTCGATCAGCCGCTCCAGGCGCCCGTCGAGGTACAGCACGGCTCGCTCTCCACCACCGGCATCGCCCTGCCCGCTCGCGCTGTAACGCACGCAGGCGACATAGCGCTGCTTGCCGCCGACATCGCGCTGGACCGGCTCGGCAATGGCCGCATCGCGCACGGAACGGGGATCATTGAGATAGGTCCGCATGAACGCCAGGAGATCGGCGCGATAGGTCGCAGGATAAGGCTGCACGGCCAGCGCGCTGCCGCCGCTATAGGGAACGTTCTCGTCGCCGCTACTGGCACACGCCGCAACAGCCAAAGTCATGCCGATCACGGCTGCGGTGCGCCAAAATGTCGCCAATGCCCTGCTCACGTCGCGAAATCCAAACCCTCGCGCGTTTTAAAGCGGTTTGCGCCGAATGTGGAGACTGGTTTTTGCCTCCGATCTTTCCGCCGAATCAGAAGCCCCCGGAGCGAACTCCGGGGGTTTCTTTCGATGGGATGTGCCGGTCGCAATGGCGGGGCGGGCAAAGAGCGACCGGCACCCCCATTTGGGGAAGCGCGCTCAGCCCTTGATCTTCGCCGCAACCGGCTTGGCCGAGGACACCCGCTTGATCGCTGGCTTCGCCACATGGGCCACCGTGTGCTTCTTGATCACGGCGGAATGCTTGTGGGAGCGATGATGGCGGATGTGGTGGCGATGGTGGGCATGCTTGCGCATGCCGGCCTTTGCATCCAGAACCCTGGCGTCCAGAACCTTCGCGGTCGGCGCCAGCTTGGTGACCGGCGCGACATCGCTCTTGACCGTGCCGGCAGCCATGGCAGGCGCCGCGATGATCGAAGCGGCAAGCAGTGCGGCTGAAATGGTCTTGAACATGATGATCTCCTCTCGATGTGATCACGGCTGGCCGGTCGGGGTTGGCCGGATTTTGTGATCGTCGGCGTGAACCTTAGGGCGGCGGCGCTGAACTCATTCTGAGGACATCGGACAGACGGCGTTCATCTGGATGACATTTTGCCC